>JAZKJV010001450.1:243800-479023 GCA_037367405.1 Ottelia alismoides | reverse complement strand
GGACTCTTCGCCGATCATCCCTCTCCCTCGCCGGATCCTTCGCCATCAAAATCACGCCTTCCTTAGCCGTCCACCTCCAACCCTAGACACCCCTGTCACTCTATATAGCCATCACCTCCGCCGCCCTCGCGCCGCATCTTTGGCCCATCCCCTTCTTCCCCGTGACCTCCATCGGCATAGCCTGAGTGACAGCGAGCTTTTGCCCGTGTTGCAGTGAGGCGAGAGGGGCGATTCCATCGATCCGGCGTAACCTCGCCGTCCTTGCTCCGCCGCCGCGTCGAGCACCGAGCTTCAGGCGTTGACGACCTTCGAAGCTACGACCAGGAGATAGCCCATCTCCAGCATAGTCTACTTCAGCCATCAGGTAACCTTAGATCCCTCTAGTTTAGCTTAATTTTAGATTACGCCCAATTCCGACCTCCGACGCATACCTCCGATTCCGGCCACTCCGATCACCCATTTTACAATCCGACTCGATCAGCACCTTCACGACCTCCTCACGCACCTTCTTCACCCCTCCACACAACCCAGATCGCACAGGATCTGGGAGTCGAGCTCCCTCGCCGTCGCCTCGCCGGAGCTCCTTCGCCACGCCGCACCATCCACCTTCACGTCACCTAACCGGGTCGAGGCACTTTGCCCTCGACCCGCGAAGCTCCTTGAATACTTTGCAGGTCCAAAAGGAGGCGTCTGAGGCCCCCCCCGACATCTTCCCAGGAGCTTCTTCTTCGTTGACCTCGCCGGAGCTTTCCAGGGCTCGGCCGAGGCCTTGGCCATCACCATCAGCTGCGGGCAGTCACCAGGAAGCTTCTCCGACCTTCAGGCGCAGCTGAGGAGGGGTGTAGCGCACACAGGAGACCGGCGAAGTTCGCCGGTGACGAGTTCCTCCTCCACCTTCCAGAGCCGTCCGATGAAGCCCTCGCTCCAGATCCAATCCTGAGCGTCCATTCCTCGAGGAGCAGCAGCCGTCGATTCATTTGAGGAGTTCATCCGGACCCTTGATCGCAGAGGAGAGAGGCCAAGAGCCCAGCACCGTTAGATCAGCCACGTGGACCTCTCTCCGCCGTCGATCGAGCCCAAGCGCCGAAGGAGTAAGGGCGCGTTTGATCTCCACCGTCCGATCATCCACGCGTCACCATCGGGCCGTCGATATTAATAAAGGGGTAAATTTCATAGGACCCCCCTCTGTTTATCGTATTTTATTTCAGTCCTGTAATTTTTAATTTCAGTTGTTTATTTTCTGGGTTATTTGCATCAAGGACCTTGCGCTTAATTTTTATTGCACTTATACCCCTGCCAGTAGAGACCCACGTGCTTGGGCACGTGTATTTCGGGTTATTTGCAATGTATGCCTTGTAGTTCTGGATGTTTTGAATTGAATGAAATGTTTTGATTAATTGCATTTATACCCCTGTGAACACTTTATATGCGCATGTGCGTTTTTATTTTGGGTTATTTGCATATAGGTCCCTGGACTTTTGGTACTTGTTACCAATAAGCCCTCGGAACTTATTTTTCTTACATTTAGGTCCCTGTGTGCCCCAGACACGTGCTTGGCACGTGATTTCTTGGGTATTTTGCACCAGGACCCCAGAACTTTTGGGTATTTGCACTTAGGTCCCTGTGCACAGTGCCCCCTTGTTCTTTTTGAATAAAATATCAAACGACCTCCAAATCCAATGAAAGTTTGACACATGGCTCCTGTCATGGTGTAGGAATTTCTATGATTTTTGGGGACATTTTTGATTTCATTTATTATTTTTAAAAATTCAAAAACCACTAATTTTTGCTACTGTTTGACTTTAAAAATACCAAAAAAATATAAAATCACCTTTAAAAATTCCAAAAAAATTAGGCATTGTTGTTTACTGGTTGCTTGATTTTCTAGCCAAGTTTGGCTATTTTTCATCACATAAAAACACTAAAAATTGAAAAACCCCTAAAAATTCATAAAAATTGTAGTAAATAAATTAAAAATCCAAAAATAATAATTAGGGTACCTAGATTTTCCTTATTCTTTCTAGAATATAGGAAAAATACCTTTAGGGCTTTTTGAGATCCAAAATTATTTTATTTTGTGGTCTTAAGCCTTGCTGGACAGTACCCTATTTTTCTCGCATTGTTTGATTTTTAATAACTATTTTGTCCATTAGAAAAATTCCAAAAATTCATCAAAAACAGTAAAAAACATAAAAAACATAAAAACCATTTTTCCATAATTTTTGCATCATTTGTGTGTCTTGTATAAATTGTTGAAGTCCCCTTGCATTTGCATTCCTTCATTTTCTCATCTTTTAAAAATCTAAAAAAAATTCCAAAACAAATAAAAACTAAAAAAAAGACTCTTTGGGATACTTGACTACATCGTAGGCCGCAAGGCCAATCTGTGCTCCTTGTGTTCGACCCTGGGAGCTATACCAGGTTAATCTTATAGCAGACCGCTCTTTCTTGTGCTTGCTTGATCTATTTTGTGAGTGGTTTATTTTCTTGATTTACTCAGCCCGATTGATTGAGGTCGCAACGACATTGTGATTTATTTCTTTAGACCTTTTACCTTAGTCATTTGGGCGGTGATCAGAATGGCGCCGTTGCCGGGGAGCACGGCTTTGTAGTCAATTATTCATTCTGCTATTTTTGTCTCTCTCTATATTATTGTTGTTTTCTGACCATTCTCTCTCTTTGATTTTTTTTGTGCGAGGTACTACGGGGAGATTTGGAGTACATTTTTTTTGAGGACCCGCACGGGAAGAAGAGCAGGAAGAGAGAGAGAGGAGAGGAAAAATTTTATTTCAGAGAGAGAGAACATTATTCTTTTTGTAATAATTTAGGACACTTGAACTTTGGACTCTTGTGGACATTTGTAACTTAGCGGGTCTGTTTCACTGAGCACCGGTGTGCTCGGGGGACCCATCCGGATTTTCGCGGCTTTTATCGTGGTTTTCATAGCTAGCTGCCTTTTCCGGTGTTTCTCGCGGTTTTAGCCCCTAGACATAGGAATTTTGATTGATTGTGACGTAGAATCCTAAGGCCCAACACTTAATAGAATATCTGTTCCCATAGAACGTAATTGGACCTTAATAAAAATCACTGAAAAAGTTAGTTTAATTGAATTTGAGACCACGTGCCGTGAGGAGTCACATACAGCGCTGGCAGGACCCACTGTGGTGGGCACCGAGTGACTCCCAAGATCGGACTCCGGACTCTATTCGATTAGCTAACTATTGTTCTTCACGATCAATAGAAATTGCTTGTCTAAGGCCGGTTTTTCCCGCTGCACCATTTAGGTAGTTTATTTCTGTCTTTTAATTCTGCGCGGATCACTTGCATGTAGAGTGCTGGAGACAAGGTACGCATTTCTTTCTTTGCATGCATCATTGATTTTTCCGTGCATCGGCTTTTTCGTCTTCTCCCTCTGTTTTATTGGACTTAATCATCAGGAGAATCGGAAAAACCGTTAGGCCGCTTGTATTTATTTTTGAAAAATATTTAAAAAGAAAAACAAAAAAATTGGGACTGGATAACATTATTGACCCTAAAAGACACTCACCATAAAAATTTGTCTTGGGGAGAGCAACCCCCTCATTGTTTGGTTTGATTGTGCGAGAGAGTGACCCGAACACTAGGTAAAGCCCTCCGGTGCTCATCTCGACTGATTACCGACTCTTCTGTGCGGGACAGTCGGTTGAGAGAGTATCGGGTATCCCAACAGGTCACACGTAATCGCTCTGATATCTTGAATGTTCACCAAATAAAATTGACCAGATAAATTGACCGATCTTTCACGGTCTTCACATTGTGTTGCGTTGGTGAACCGGGGGTTTGCTTGCAATCATAATTTCTCCAGATCCCATCCGCCCAACTCGCCAAGATCAAGATGATGGGTAGACGATCTCTTAGGCAGCCTCTGGCTGCACCGCTTTCCGGCGCGTCTTCTCCATCATCCAGGTTGGCCCGTGAGAGTCGAGACCAGCTCTCCGGGCCCGAGTTCGAATCCACCCTGTTCCCCCTCGATCCCCTTTCTTCTGTTTCTGAGAGACATGAGCCCGAAGAGAGACGAATTCATTTGACTGAACCTGAGTTGGGCTCTTGTGATTTTGCAGACATTCCAATGGCTGGAGCCGGTAGTTCAGATGATCGCCAGCCCGAACATTTTGTCTTAGACCAGGGGGCGATCAACTCCACCCTGATCGCGTCTTTAGAGACAGTTCAAAACCAGTTACGCGATCAGGGGGCTTTCATGATCGAGATGAGGAGGGAGTTGGAGAGACTCCGAAGAGAGCGAGACGAGCCGAGCGAGCCAGAGGACATCCCTGATGCTGATGCAGAGGCAGCAGCCGCAGCAGCAGCCGCCGCAGCAGCGGCAGCCGCCGCCGCAGCAAGACCGATGCGGGAGCTTCACAACCCAGGATCTACACTGATGCACCAGTGGGTAGTGATTCCTGCTATCGTGGGGGATTTCAAGTTCCCTCCGAACACCCTGCAGATGCTTCCTCACTTTCATGGACTCGCCACTGAGGAACCACACCTCCATCTCCAGGAGTTTCTGATGATCTGCAGCACTGTCCACGACCGTCGTGTGGACCAAGATACGATTCGAATGATGGCCTTCCCTTTTTCACTGGCAGATAGAGCAGCCGCCTGGCTGAAACATCTAGGGAAGTTTGTATATACTTGGGATCAACTCCGCACCGAGTACTTGAACAAGTACTATCCACTCGGGCGGACGAATGCAGCGAGGGCCCTGATCAACAACTTCTCCATGCAACCTAACGAGCAATTTCATGAGGCATGGGAGAGGTTCAGAGAGCTTCTGGATAGATGCCCCCACCACGACATTTCGAAGCCGAACCTAGTTCAGAGCTTCTTCAGTGGGCTGACACCAGAACTTCAGGGTCTGGTGAATGCTTCTTGCGGCGGGTCCTACTTTGCCAAGGACCACAACCAAGTCTGGGCCATCTTTGAGGAGATGTCCGAGAATTACATGGTGATGTCCCAGACTCGGTTGTACACACAGAGAGTTCAGCCGCCAGGACCCGTGCAGTATCAGCGGATAGCACGGGTAGATGCAGGTCCATCCAGTTCGTCCACAGTTGCAGCCGCACAGGCAGAGTCGGCCGCTGCGGACATGGGGATTATCAGTGAGAAGTTGGACCGCATGGAGATCATAGAGAAGAAGCAGTGCCAGGGCATAACTCAGATGGAGGAAATGGCACAGACTCTGAGTGACATGAAGACCCAGCTCTTGTGTCTTCAGGAGGCACAGACGGCTCCTCAGCCCCGTCTTCTGTCGCGAGGCGATTCCGGCGGCAGCCGCAGCTCGTCCCAGCGCTCCAGCTCCTTGCAGCAGCCTAGACAAGTTCACCTTGTACAGGCGGAGCCGTACCAGCAGCAGCAGCCCTCTTACCAGGCACCACCATCTCCAGAATTACAGATGGTGGTATATCAGCCGGATCAGCCTCTGGATGTACTCCCACCCGCCCCATACGATGAAGAGCCGTTGATGGACGTCAACGGAATTTGGTATGACCGTCCCCAACCTGGAATCCGACGAGACCATCCCGGATTCAGGTGGGGAAATGGGGGTAACCAACCCCAGCAGCAGCCAGCCGGTCATGGAGGGCAGTACTCCCAGCAGAGGGATCACCAGCAGCACCCAGCATCCCAGCCATCATCATTCGTATCTCGTCCCTATCAGCAGCAGGGACAGAGTTGGAGACGTGAGCAGCAGGCTCACCAGCAGCAGCATCCATCCTCTTACCCCTCTCAGCCCCAGCAGCACCAGGTCCAGCAGCCTCATTACCAGAGAGGCAACCCGTCGGGCTCCCATGAGAGCCCCGCCATGGATGATCTAGCCCGCCTCTTCACAGAGCAGCAGGCTACATTTAGACGGGAGATGGACGAGTTCCGCCAGGAGATGCGGGACTTGATGAGAGGGAAGGCCGCCATCCCTGCACAGATCGAGCCTAATCCGAATAATTTGAAGAGGAAATCTGAGCAGGTAGTTCACACTGAGCCTACCACTTCTAGTGACTCATTTGATGTTATCTCGTCGGATTTATTCGATGCTGATTTTGTCACACTTAGGAGCGGTAGAAGACCAGCAGGAGGCGCCTCATCTGAGCGGCCACACGAGGATCCATCTAGAGCGCCAGATGAGGAAGAGGAGAGCGGTACTGAAGCCGCACACCATGATGAGGGTGGTACTGATGCCACCCGAGATGCTGATTCACCCGGCGGTACTGAGGCCGCCATTTCATCACATAGAGGAGGTGGTACTGACGCCACCAACAGAGCCGAGCCAGCCAGCGGTACTGAGGCCGCAAGATATCTGCATGTAGAGCCAGCTAGAGGTGGTACTGATGCCACCAACATTTCTTCTGATAGAGCTGTTGTCTTTCCTCGAATAAATGTATCTCGGAACTCTGATTTGAATAAAGGAAAAGGTTTAGTTTACTTTGATCCCACTGTTGTGAATGATGTTTGTGAGGATCCAGACATTGAATCATCTAGGCCTATTCCTAGTCCTTCATCTGAGAAGGACCCTGTGATCCCCTTTCCTAGAGCCCTTGAGTTAGGGAAAGGGAAGAAAAAAGAAAAAGACCCAAAAAAGAGAGAGCAGGAGGAGTTCAGCCAGAGCATGATAGACCGATTTCACATCCAGCTGACCCTCAATGAGGCTTTGCAGCACATTCCTCTTCTTCAGCGATCCTTGAGAGATAGGACCACAGTCAGGAGGACGAAGAGGAACAAGACCGCAGAAATTCATGTGCTAACAAAAGCCACGTGTTACGCGATCCAGAACCATCTGCCGACTAAGAGGCCAGATTTAGGGGCCCCGTATGTCAGATGTCATATCAGTGAGCAGAGGTTCGACCGTACTCTCTTAGATAGCGGATCGTCGATCAACCTTCTTCCGGCAGCCCTTCTCCACCACTTAGAGTTGGGCACTCTTGTACAGAGCAGGACATACCTTCAGTTTGCTGATCGGTCTGTCAAGAGGCCAAAGGGGTTGTTACGAGACGTTGTCGTCACGATTCAGGGTTTGCAATTCCCCGTGGACTTTGTCGTACTGGACATGGAGACCCCTGACTCGTTGACCGATTCCCCCATCATCCTCGGTCGCCCGTTCTTGGCCACAGCCAAGGCAGTGACTGACCATGACAGTGGGAAGGTGTACTTTCGCGTCCAGGGCGAGAGTATACAAATAGAGACGGTTAAGGACCACAGAGCCAGATCTAGATCCCGCTCACATGGCAGAACGGATTCAGAGCAGCTGACAGACGCAGAGCCAGACATCCACCAGGACTGTGATTTTGTGATCACAGATGATGAGGCAGCTTGGGCAGATCCTGCAGCACGGACAATCCTCTCATATTCAAATACATCTGATGCAGAGATGATAGAAGAGGATTGTCTGGAGAGCACAGCCCTGGTTCAGGATACTATTGAGTCAGCAGAGTCGGATCTTGATCGCGACACGATTTTCAGTGATGGTGGTACTGAGGCCACCCTGCTCTATGGTGGTGCTGATGCCACCTTGTTCTCCAGTGGTACTGATGCCACTGAGTCTGACATAGATCCCTCGGATTCAGAATCTGATTGGGCAGATTGTAATGATCAGATGCCAGATCTGGATCCACCTGAGCCTATAGATGAGGAGGAGGTAGAGGCAGAACAGATCAGAGACGATGTAGAGGACCCGCCTTCTCCAGATCCAGTTTGTGAGAGTTCGCTATCATTTTCCCAGGCAAATTTGGCAGAATTGTCTGCATACACACATCTTCTTCAGAAGCCAGATTTGCCAGCACCCAGCTGTCCAGAGCTAAAGCCGCTCCCTACTTCGCTGAAGTATCGATTCCTTGCGGGAGAGTCTGAGATGTACCCAGTCATCATCTCTGCAGATCTGACTGGAGAACAAGAATCCCGTCTGATGGAGGTTCTTGAAAGGAACCGCAAGGCAATCGGATGGAGCGTAGCAGATCTCCATGGGATCAGTCCCTCGTTGTGCTCCCACCATATCTATCTCGAGGAAGGGGCAAAGCCGTCGCGTGAGTTCCAGCGGCGACTGAACCCCAACCTAAGAGAGGTTGTTATGAAGGAAATATCAAAATGGTGGAGTGCAGATTTTATTTACCCCATTTCCGACTCCAAGTGGGTTAGCCCCTTGCATGTGGTGCCCAAGAAGACGGGCATCACGACTGTGATCAGTGAGTCGGGAGAGGAGATTGCTACACGAGTACCCACCTCTTGGCGGGTCTGTGTTGACTACAGGAGACTCAACCAGGCCACCAAGAAGGACCATTTTCCCCTGCCTTTTATTGATCAGATCATAGAGAGACTGGCAGGGAAGAGCCATTACTGCTTCCTAGATGGGTACTCGGGCTACAACCAAGTGGCCATCGCTCCTGAGGATCAGGAGAAGACCACCTTTACCTGTCCCTTCGGTACTTACGCCTTTCGACGCATGCCATTTGGGCTATGTAACGCCCCTGCGACTTTTCAAAGATGCATGCTGTCAATCTTTTCGGACATGGTAGGGGAGTGCTTGGAGGTCTTCATGGACGACTTCTCGGTTTACGGCGACGATTTCGATTCCTGTCTTGACTGCCTAGACCGAGTTCTCCAGCGATGTATTGACACCCGCCTAGTTCTGTCTTGGGAGAAGAGTCACTTCATGGTGACTCAAGGGACGGTGCTTGGCCACATCATCTCCAACAGAGGCATGGAGGTTGATCCGGCCAAGGTCGATGTCATTAGGAAACTCACACCGCCGTCCAATCTGAAACAGTTACGGTCATTTCTGGGGCACGTTGGTTTTTATAGGAGATTCATTCAGGATTTTAGCAAGATTGCCCGACCGTTGACTGACCTATTGACGAAAGACACCGAGTTCCTTGTTGATGACAAGTGTCTTTCGTCCTTTGAAACTCTCCAGCAGTGTGTTATTGAGGCTCCTGTCCTACAGCCGCCTGATTGGTCTCTCCCATTCGAGATCATGACGGACGCCTCCGATTTTGCCGTAGGGGCCGTGCTAGGACAGAGGAGGGATGGAATACCATTTGCCATACACTATGCTAGCCGCACATTGGATTCCGCCCAGCGGAATTATACAGTCACAGAGAAGGAGATGCTAGCAGTAGTGTTTGCCCTAGATAAATTCAGATCATATATCATTGGATCCCGAGTGACCTTGTACACAGATCACACCGCCATCAGGTACCTCATGTCAAAGAAGGATGCCAAGGCCAGACTTACTAGATGGATCCTTCTACTCCAGGAGTTCGACATTGAGATCAAGGATAAGCCTGGAGTCAAGAATGTGGTGGCGGACCATTTATCCCGATTAGAGCAGCCTGAGGATACAGAGCAGATTGATCCCATTTGTGATACCTTCCCAGATGAGGCGATCCTTGCTATCGCCTCACTCCCGTGGTATGCCGATATTGTGAACTTCCTCGTTGCTGGGAAAGTCCCACAAGATTGGCCCAAGCAGAGAATTGAGACCTTCCTTGCGAAGGCTAAGTCCTACCACTGGGAGGATCCCATCCTTTACCACGAAGGAGGGGATAGCATCTGGCGTCGGTGTATTCCTCAGGAGGAGCATCATAGTGTCCTCACTTACTGCCACAAGCTTGAGGCAGGAGGACATCATTCTGGGAGGAGAACGGCACAGAAAGTGCTCCAGTCCGGTTTGTGGTGGCCTACCCTCTTCAAGGACTCTGATGAGTTCGTGAAGAGGTGTACTGACTGTCAGAGGATGGGCACTTGTGGACAGCGTGATATGATGCCGATGCAGCCCATTCACTTCTGTGAGGTTTTTGACGCATGGGGCATCGATTTCATGGGTCCATTCCCTAAGAGTCAGGGATTCGAGTACATTCTGTTGGCCGTAGATTATGTGAGTCGTTGGGTTGAGGCTATCCCCGCCCGAGCCGCAGATGCAAAGACAGTTTGCAAATTTTTGAAGAGGAACATCATCATGCGGTTCGGGGTTCCACGAGTTCTTATTTCTGATGGGGGATCTCATTTCATCAACGACCAGGTGAAGGCACTTGCTAGAGAGTTCGGCATAGACCATCGTGTTGCTACACCGTATCATCCACAGACAAATGGTCTAGCCGAAGTGTCGAACAGGGAGATCAAGAATATTTTGCAGAAAGTCGTCCGCCCTGACCGAAAGAATTGGTCACAACTTTTGGACTCGGTCTTGTGGGCATATCGGACGTCTTTCAAGACTCCATTGGGTACATCTCCCTTTCGCCTCGTTTATGGCAAGCCCTGTCACCTACCTGTAGAGCTGAGACACAAGTCACTCTGGGCAGTTACAGACATATTGATGGATCCAAATGGTATAGGAGACCAAAGGAGGGCAGAGTTAGCCGCCCTGGAAGAGCTTAGAGATACAGCTTTCTCAAACAGCCTACATTATAAGGAGAAAGTCAAGGAGTGGCATGATTCTCATATCAGCCACAAGCATTTTGAGATTGGACAGAAAGTATGGTTGTTTGATGCGAGGCTTAGATTATTTCCAGGGAAGCTACAGAGCAAATGGAAAGGACCTTACTTGGTCAGAAAGGTACACGATAACGGTAGCATTGATATATCTGAGTTATCTTCTGAGAGTACCTTTCGAGTGAACGGCCAGCGGCTCAAACCATTTCTAGATCATGAGCCGCGGGACGTTATTTTTGCTGCAATTCATTTTGCGTGAGATGTGGTCTTTTGACTCACATCTTGTACATCTCACGCCTGATTTTCACTGTTCCTCCGCCTGTATAGATCCAGTTGTCCATATCATTCTATTCTTTAGTCCCACATCCCATCTCTCATCTTGTGATTATGCTATACTTAGGGTGTACTTTACCCTAAGTATAGGGGGGATGTAGGACCTGCGAGTATTCTTTTCATTCTTTCTGCTCTTGTTTTTGCTGCCTATACTTAGGGCTATTTTACCCTAAGTATAGGGGGGGCAGATTCTGTATATTCTTCACTCGGCTTTCCCTTCATGTACAGCTTTCTATACTTAGGATTAGTTAATCCTAAGTATAGGGGGAAACCACCGAGTTCCTCTTATTCTATTCATTTATTCGTCGTTGTAGTATACCATTCCTTTTCACTTCCCTTTTACTAAGCACGAGTTATGTCTTTTTCATCGCTCTTGATCACTCTGAGGACATCGTTCGAGCTAAGTATAGGGGGGTGTGTATATATTTCATATATACTTTAGCCATAACTCGTACTTTGTGTGAGCGTGTTAATAAATAAAATGGCTAAAAATCACAAAAATTTAAAAATTTTTCCATGTACATAAACCTCTTTTATTCTTGCACATACATAGCTAGTGTACAAAGTATTTCTGTAAAAATGATTTCAAAAATCTTTTGTGTAAAGCTTGTGTAAATATTTTTGTATCAAAATTATGTATATAGTACAAATTTTTTTCAAAATGTTTTGAAAATCAAAAGTTTGCAAAAATCTTGTGTAAATGTGTGTAAATATCTTTTTGCAAAAACCTGCACTTCATGCATCATTCATTCATGATTTCAAAACATTTTTCAAAATTTTTGCATGATTGTAAAATATTTGTAAATAGCATCTTGTGTACATATATGTATATAATTTTTCCTGGATAAGAGTTGACATTTAAACCAAGCCTGGAATTAAATTGAGAAATGGAGCTTGAAAAGATCTTAATTCACTTAACTTCAAGAGGAACCTTGTAGGACTTAGGGTTAAGGCTTTTCAGGTCCATAAGGACTTAATTCTTTGAGTCCACTAGGCTATGAGCATATGTCATCTTGATGAGCCCAAGTAGAGCACTTAACAACACACGCATGACTCTCAGAGACAATGGCTTAACTTGCACCTGCACTTTACACATGGCTCTCCATGGATGAGGTGGTGAGGAGGCAGTTTCCTTTGGCTTGGGGTAGCATATGAGGGTAGTACTTCTAGGCGGAACCTCTCTTCTTCTTATAGTGAAGGAAGTGCACCTCAACTTGGTCTAGTGGTGTTGAAAGCTAAAGACAGAAGCTGTGGGTTGCAATAAAGCTTCAAAAGAGGGATAGTCTACTGGCTCAAGGAGAAATTTCTTATATATGCTGCACCATGTAGATATGTTGTACAGAAGTTGTTGAAAAAAAAAAAAAAAAAAAAAAAAAAAAAAAATGCAAAAATGCAAAAAGAACTCCAAAAAAATGGTGGGTCGGATTGAAAATTTAATAACCCCACCGGAGTGTAAAGATCTCATGAAGCTTGCAGCGGGAGACTTAGCTACACTGGCTAGGCTTCCAAAACTCTATACTTCTACCCCCTCTTCTTGAGCCGGTTGCACTTGAACTTAGAAGGGAATACCCCGCTTCTCGAGGAAAGAGTTGCTAGACTGAGGCATTAGAGTTACCAGGTTGAGGGAGGTTGTTTCTTTGTCACTTCTGAGGTGGGGAGCCACATATCACTTACACCGCAAGGAAAAGATTCATGGTCATTAGAGTTTGTGTATGTAGACTTGTTCTGATCTGGTTTATTGAGGAGTCTTGTCCATAGATTGGTGGAACTTAGAGGCTGTTGAGTTTTAGGCTTAAGTCTAAATAAGGTTCCGACACATTAATAATCCAAAGATCTGATCGAGCTCCATATTTCAAATTAATAAAGGCAAAATTTAATAAGTCAACCTTGATCCATGTACATCCTCTTTTTCTTTTTCTTTTTCTTTCTTTTTCACTTCTTTTTCAAATAAGTGTTTGCTAAGGGACTAGCAAAGTTAAGCATAGGGGGGTGATGAATACCCATTCATCACTCTTTATTCTTCTATTTTAGCTACAAAAACCTTTGCAAATACATGTAGATATGTGTAAATACAAATAAATACCAAAAGCATGCATTGTGTAAAAACCTATAATTAGCATGTTTTTGTGCACAAAATAAAAGAATAAAGAGCAAAAAGAAAAAGAGGGAAATATTTAGAATAAATATTGAGCAACCTAACCCAAGGGAGGGCTCAGCATGGGCCTGACCGCATAAAAGCCAAAGTAGAGGGAGATAGGGGCTCACACATGTATATATTTGTAAATACATAAAACTATTTATTTTCCTCACCCAAAAAGATACTTGTACATATTGTATATTCTATTAAAAATAAAATAAAAAGATAAAAAAAATCAAAAAGCCAAAAATACCCTTCCTTCACCTTGTGTATAAACCACACCTTTGTAATTATTTAACCCTATAAATAAATTCATTTATTTTCCAAAATTTTTGTAAATATTCTATGGATTATTTTGTGAATATATTAAATAAAAAGAAACAAAACAAAAATCAAATAAAAATCACAAAATACAAAAATACATTGTATTTATACCATGTATATAAAGGTATTCATTTATTTATTTCACCCTTGTATATATGTGATAAAAATAAACTAAAAATATTCTTTTATTCCATATTTCATGTTGTAAATAAATAAAATACAAAATGGGCATAAAAACACAAAAAAATAACAAATAAAAAAATCAAAAATAAAATTCCATATAGTGTACATATACCTATATATAGAGCTAACCTATTTTTATTTCCAAAAATTAAATAAAAATCACCAAAAAATAGAAAAAAATAAAAGAAAAATATTTCATGTTTTAAGTTTTTCCTAATTCGACCTATTTCTACCCTAAAATAAATGGTCAAAAATCCAGCACACGTGGCCGCCTCTGATTGGGCCACGGGGGAATGTTGACCCCGGTCAACTCCCCCGCGCCTCCTTCCTTTTCTGGCCGTCGCGCGCCACGCCTCTTTCCCCGATTTTTCCCACGCGACTCCAGCTGTCTCCCACTCAACCCCCGCGCCCGGACTCTTCGCCGATCATCCCTCTCCCTCGCCGGATCCTTCGCCATCAAAATCACGCCTTCCTTAGCCGTCCACCTCCAACCCTAGACACCCCTGTCACTCTATATAGCCATCACCTCCGCCGCCCTCGCGCCGCATCTTTGGCCCATCCCCTTCTTCCCCGTGACCTCCATCGGCATAGCCTGAGTGACAGCGAGCTTTTGCCCGTGTTGCAGTGAGGCGAGAGGGGCGATTCCATCGATCCGGCGTAACCTCGCCGTCCTTGCTCCGCCGCCGCGTCGAGCACCGAGCTTCAGGCGTTGACGACCTTCGAAGCTACGACCAGGAGATAGCCCATCTCCAGCATAGTCTACTTCAGCCATCAGGTAACCTTAGATCCCTCTAGTTTAGCTTAATTTTAGATTACGCCCAATTCCGACCTCCGACGCATACCTCCGATTCCGGCCACTCCGATCACCCATTTTACAATCCGACTCGATCAGCACCTTCACGACCTCCTCACGCACCTTCTTCACCCCTCCACACAACCCAGATCGCACAGGATCTGGGAGTCGAGCTCCCTCGCCGTCGCCTCGCCGGAGCTCCTTCGCCACGCCGCACCATCCACCTTCACGTCACCTAACCGGGTCGAGGCACTTTGCCCTCGACCCGCGAAGCTCCTTGAATACTTTGCAGGTCCAAAAGGAGGCGTCTGAGGCCCCCCCCGACATCTTCCCAGGAGCTTCTTCTTCGTTGACCTCGCCGGAGCTTTCCAGGGCTCGGCCGAGGCCTTGGCCATCACCATCAGCTGCGGGCAGTCACCAGGAAGCTTCTCCGACCTTCAGGCGCAGCTGAGGAGGGGTGTAGCGCACACAGGAGACCGGCGAAGTTCGCCGGTGACGAGTTCCTCCTCCACCTTCCAGAGCCGTCCGATGAAGCCCTCGCTCCAGATCCAATCCTGAGCGTCCATTCCTCGAGGAGCAGCAGCCGTCGATTCATTTGAGGAGTTCATCCGGACCCTTGATCGCAGAGGAGAGAGGCCAAGAGCCCAGCACCGTTAGATCAGCCACGTGGACCTCTCTCCGCCGTCGATCGAGCCCAAGCGCCGAAGGAGTAAGGGCGCGTTTGATCTCCACCGTCCGATCATCCACGCGTCACCATCGGGCCGTCGATATTAATAAAGGGGTAAATTTCATAGGACCCCCCTCTGTTTATCGTATTTTATTTCAGTCCTGTAATTTTTAATTTCAGTTGTTTATTTTCTGGGTTATTTGCATCAAGGACCTTGCGCTTAATTTTTATTGCACTTATACCCCTGCCAGTAGAGACCCACGTGCTTGGGCACGTGTATTTCGGGTTATTTGCAATGTATGCCTTGTAGTTCTGGATGTTTTGAATTGAATGAAATGTTTTGATTAATTGCATTTATACCCCTGTGAACACTTTATATGCGCATGTGCGTTTTTATTTTGGGTTATTTGCATATAGGTCCCTGGACTTTTGGTACTTGTTACCAATAAGCCCTCGGAACTTATTTTTCTTACATTTAGGTCCCTGTGTGCCCCAGACACGTGCTTGGCACGTGATTTCTTGGGTATTTTGCACCAGGACCCCAGAACTTTTGGGTATTTGCACTTAGGTCCCTGTGCACAGTGCCCCCTTGTTCTTTTTGAATAAAATATCAAACGACCTCCAAATCCAATGAAAGTTTGACACATGGCTCCTGTCATGGTGTAGGAATTTCTATGATTTTTGGGGACATTTTTGATTTCATTTATTATTTTTAAAAATTCAAAAACCACTAATTTTTGCTACTGTTTGACTTTAAAAATACCAAAAAAATATAAAATCACCTTTAAAAATTCCAAAAAAATTAGGCATTGTTGTTTACTGGTTGCTTGATTTTCTAGCCAAGTTTGGCTATTTTTCATCACATAAAAACACTAAAAATTGAAAAACCCCTAAAAATTCATAAAAATTGTAGTAAATAAATTAAAAATCCAAAAATAATAATTAGGGTACCTAGATTTTCCTTATTCTTTCTAGAATATAGGAAAAATACCTTTAGGGCTTTTTGAGATCCAAAATTATTTTATTTTGTGGTCTTAAGCCTTGCTGGACAGTACCCTATTTTTCTCGCATTGTTTGATTTTTAATAACTATTTTGTCCATTAGAAAAATTCCAAAAATTCATCAAAAACAGTAAAAAACATAAAAAACATAAAAACCATTTTTCCATAATTTTTGCATCATTTGTGTGTCTTGTATAAATTGTTGAAGTCCCCTTGCATTTGCATTCCTTCATTTTCTCATCTTTTAAAAATCTAAAAAAAATTCCAAAACAAATAAAAACTAAAAAAAAGACTCTTTGGGATACTTGACTACATCGTAGGCCGCAAGGCCAATCTGTGCTCCTTGTGTTCGACCCTGGGAGCTATACCAGGTTAATCTTATAGCAGACCGCTCTTTCTTGTGCTTGCTTGATCTATTTTGTGAGTGGTTTATTTTCTTGATTTACTCAGCCCGATTGATTGAGGTCGCAACGACATTGTGATTTATTTCTTTAGACCTTTTACCTTAGTCATTTGGGCGGTGATCACACCACCCTGCTCAGCCTCCCCTTTCCCTTGTTATAATATACCTCTATTGTACATATAACTGTGTATCTAACTTATTAAATAATATTATTTAAATAGAATAAGAATATATTTATAATCCTCATAAAATATGTTAAATTAATAATAATATAGAAGTAACAACTTATATGTAAAATTAATAAGTTGAAAATCATAAAATTATTGTATATAGGCAATTTATACTGATAAATTAGAATATTTATATCATTCAATCATTTAAATCTAAGCGTATAATCTATTAAAATTCATAATTAAGTTAATTATTAATTTATTAACAATTCTTATTTAGATCATTTATTTACTTAAATTAATTTACCATTTAATAATTAATCTGTATTTTAAAACTTCTATTTTGTCTCATTCTTCTTTTCTTCTCTCCACCACGTGGCGGAGTGTGATTGGGCAGAGGAAAAGAGGGTTGATAGTCACCCCTCTTCTTCCTCCTCTTTTCTTCTCTTCCTTGCTTCTCCCATTTTTCTTCTTCTTCGTCCTTCGCTGCCAGATGCCTTAATAGCTTCGAGCGTTTGTCCGTTCAACCCTTGTCCTCATGATCATCTTATCCGATCGAATATGCATCTAGATGTAATGCACCTGGGCCTTCTTTCATCCTCAATAAATAGCCACACACTTCCTCCTGTTCGATCAACCATTATATCTAACTCTCCCAAGGAGCTCCAATCGAGAGATAGAATGGCAACGATCTCATCTCTGTCGTAGTAGGGAAGTCGAGAGGAATATGACGTAATCATGACCAATGTCGCAGCTTCCGCTCTGTCGAGTGTCAACCTCCGCAAGTCATCATTCTGTTGAGATCACGACAACCACGAGCTTCTCCATGCTCTGACTCGCTAGGTGAATCCACCCGTAAATCATATAATTCCAAGTTAGTTCCTCAAATATATCTCTTCTTCTTCTCTTATACTATAAAATCCCTTTGTTCTCCTTAGTTGACTCTCAGGTTCGATTAATCCCCTATTGATTCCAACCACCGACCACCATATCACTTCCAAATACTACCATCACATTCTCACAATCCTTCAACTATGACCACGCACGATGGCCAAAGGTCGGAGCTCATACTTCACAATCGAAGATTCACTCATTCATTTCTTCTTTTGTCGATTTGGACCAAGCCCTTGTGCTCGAGTCATTTAACCTCCTTGCAGGTCCTGAAGCTTCAACGAGCAGCGATCATCATGCCCTTGGATTAACCATTGCCTAGAGCTTTACTATAGATCTAAAGCACAGAGGAGCACAATGAGCATCTAGAGATTTGATGAGATCATTCGTGAAGCATCTTCACTAATCGAGCACTGTGTCCATGATCATCGCTGAAGTAAACCAATGATCAAATATTCTGAACATGAGTCGCCTGAAGCCATCATCTAGCATAGAGATCTAAAAGGTAACATTTGAACTATTATCGTAAAATTATCACCATCGTTTGGAACAAAATAGTTCCAAGTTGCAGCCGAACCACCTCGAAACTTCATCTGCCACAAGTAGCTGATCTGCATAACATCACAATCTAGAGATATGCCACTGATAAGCGTAACTGATGGCTAGGGTATAGGTGCTAAATTGGTCGTTGCGACCCAAGCGATCAAGTCAACTTAATCAAGAAAAATATCAGACCACTAAATAAATCACAGATCAATCAAAACAAAGTGAGCGGTCCTGCTATGAGATTTACCTGGTATAGCACCCAGGGTCGAACACAAGGAGCACGGATTGGCTAAAAAGCCTACGAAGTAGTCAAAAAAAATCAGAGAAAAAGGGAAAACATTTTTAGTGGTTTTTAATTGTTTTTAAATTTTTTTGGATTTTTAATATGTAAAGAAAATAAGGAAAACAACCACAAGCAAGCCTTGACAATTTATTTAATGTACTAAAAGACAAGCAGAAATTCAGGAAAAAATATTTTTATGTGTTTTATATTTTTCTGTGTTTTTGGTGAATTTTTGAGATTTTTCTGAGATGTATTTTATTTTCTAAAAATCAAACAGTGGCGAAAATACAAGGTACTGTCCAGCCAGGCCCAAAATCCCTAGATAAAATATCTAAGGACCTCAAAAGGGCCTGGAGGTAATTTTCCTGTAAAATAGAGAAAACAAGGAAAATTTGAGTACCAAAGTTATTGTTTTTGGGTTTTTAATGTATTTATTAGAATTTTTATGAGTTTTTGAGGGTTTTTAAGTTTTTATGGGTTTTTAGTGATGAAAAGTAGCCAAAATTGGCTAGAAAATCAAAGAACACAATGGAAACAGAACCTAATTTTTATAGAATTTTTAGGGGGGTTTTTATATTTTTTTGTGATTTTTAAAACTGAACAGTGCCAAAAATAGATGTTTTTGAATTTTTTAAAAATAGCAAACAAGATCAGAAATGTCCTCAAAAATCTACAAAAATCCTACACCATGGCAGGAGCCATGTGTCAAATTTTCGTTGGATTTGGAGATGATTTGATATTTTATTCAAAAATGACAAGAGGGCACTGTGCACAGGGACCAAAGTGCAAATACCCAAAGCTCTGGGGGTCCTGGTGCAAAATATCCAGCAAATCACGCGCGAGGCGCGTGCCTGGGGCACTCAGGGACCTTTTGGTAAGAAAAACAAGTCTCGAGGACCTTCTGGTAACTCGTACCAAAAAGTCCAGGGGGCTGTCTTGCAAATAACCCACTAATAGGCGCACATGCGGAATTAAAACACTCACAGGGGCATATATGCAAATACTAAAATGTTTTCATTCATTAACGAACAACCAGAACCACAGGACTAAAGTTGCAATTACACCAAACATACACGTGACGAAGCACGTGGCTCACACAAACAGGGGCATAAGTGCAAATAAACTAAAGTACGAGGTCCAGTGTGCAAATAACCCTAAACTAAACAACTTGCTAAAATATTTACAGGACTAAAACTCAATAAAAACAAAGGCTGGGCCTAAGGGTAATTTACCCCTTATTAAGCAGGCCGTCGGATGCGCTCCACGTGGATGATCTGACGGGTACGCTGGTGGGCGCTCCAGATCTCCTCTCCAAGGATCGGACGGTGGCTGCTCCTCCTGGAATGGACGGACGAGATGACAACTGGAGGTCGAGGCTGATCGGACGGCTGGCGAGGATGGTGGAAGAACACTCAGCCGGCGAGCTTCGCCGGACTCGTGCGAGCGCTGTGGTCCTCGTCTGCTGCTTCCGGATATCGGAGAAGATGCGCGGTGGAGCTCCGCAGCTAATGGTCGACTCCGATGGCCCGGCCGAGCCCTGGAGGGGCTCCGGCAAGGTTGGCGGAAGAAAGCTCCTGGTCGAATGTCGGGAGGCCTCAGATAGCCTCCTCTGATCCTGCAAAATAGGTCAGAAGCTTCGCGGGTCGAGGGCAAAGTGCCTCGACCCGGTTAGGCGGTGTGGATGTGGTCTATGCGTCGGGATGAGCGAGCTCCGGCGAAGCGACGGACGGTAGAGCTCGAACCCCAGCTCCTATGCGAGCTAGGTTGGATGGGTGTATGGTGAAGGTACGCGGAGGTACGGCGGAGGTGATGACGGGTTCCGATGATCGAAAGGATGCTCGAGATGGTCGGAATCAACGGAACACGGCGGCGGTACGATTTGGGGCTAACCAGAAATTAGACTAAATAGAGACACTAAGGGGTTACCTGGGCGGATGGTGAGACTATGCTGGAGCTGAGGTAGCTCCTGGTCGTGGCCTCAAGGGTTGTCTCGGCCCGAGGCTCGAGCTCCTGCTCTGGGCGGAGCACGGCGGCACGCAGTCGCTGGATCAATGGAAACCGGCCCCTCTCCTCGCTGCGACGGCACCTGGAGCGAGCTGTCACTCACGCTCGGGCACTGGAGCTCACTGGGGGTGGAACGGATTAGCCAAAGATGCAGAATCAGGTGGCGGAGCTCGGCTTTATATGTGAGTGCAGACCCGACTAGGGCTGATCGGGTAGGGTCACGGTGGCGCGCGGACCCCGAGGTAGATGCCCGGCGAGGGTGTCGGATGTGGGAAGTGTCAAACGGAGCCGGGGTTTAGGTGTTTGGCAATCGGGTTGAGCGGGTAAAAATCCGAGAAAAGAGTCCGGTGCTCAAATCCGCGAAGAGTGGTCCTGGGGGGGGGGGTCAGTTGACCGGGCGGTCAACATCCCCAGGACCCAATGAAATCAGGCCACGTGGCAGAATCTTGAAATGACAAATTAGGGTAGCTAGGGGCCGATTCTGCAAAAACCCAAAACATGAAATATTTTTGTTTTAATTTTTTCTATTTTTTGGTGATTTTACTTAATTTTTCAAAATAAAATTAAGGTATTTACATAGTATAGCTATACATAGGTATTTGTATAATATGCCCTTTTAATTTTTTTGATTTTTAATTTGTTATCTTTGTACATTTTTATTCCCATTTTATATTTTATTTATTTATAGTATAAAATTAGGAATAAAAGGGTCTTTTTATTTTGTTTTTATTATTTATATACAAGGGTGAAATAAATAAATATGTACAACTACATACATGGCATTTGTACAATATATTTTTGTAATTTTAATTTTTTTATTTTTATTTGATTTTTGTTGTGATTCTTTTTGTTTTATTTACTTACAATATATAGCATAGAATATTTACAAAAAGTTTAGGAAATGATTTTATTTAATTACAAGGTTAAATAAATGAAGAAGCATGGTCTATGTACATGGTGAAAGGGTATTTTTGATCTTTTTAATTTTTCAAATTTTGATTTTGTTTTTAATATTTTCTAAATATATACAAATGTGTACAAGCATATTTTTGGGTGGGGAAAATATAATTTTATTTATTTATATAGATATTTACACTAGAGCCCCTATCTCCCTCTACTTTGGCTTTTATGCGGTCAGGCCCATGCTGAGCCCTCCCTTGGGTTAGGTTGCTCAATATTTATTCTAAATATTTCCCTCTTTTTCTTTTTAGTCTTTATTTTTTATTTTTGCACAAAAACATGCTAATTATAGAATTTTACACAATGCATGCTTTTGGTAATTATTGATATTTACATATATCTACATGTACTTGCAAAGGTTTTTGTAGCTAAAATATAAGAATAAAGAGTGATGAATGGGTATTCATCAGCCACCACCTTAAATTTGGGGAAGAACGACATCAACTCTAGATCTATCAAGTGTCGTCCAATCTCTGAAACACGGAGTCATCTTGATCATCCCATAGAGGTGAAGACCAACCGCTATATCAAAGTACCACATAATCCAAGGCCTGATATCACACACCACCACACCGCTCTAAGACGAGCACGTGCAAGGCACGCGTGCACCATATATTTTGGGTGATGTTTACAACCTTCACCCCAAACATAGGCTTAATCTCGAACTGGGACAAGAGTCGAACAATCCACGTAACCCCCACGTGGTATCGTGGTAATTTTACATTACAACCCTCGGCAATTATCAATATAACAACAAGGATACAAATTTCACAAAATATTGGTGAAATTTTGATTTCAACATGGGACCGAAATTTCGAGAGAAATGTCGATATGGAGGCCTTCTTTCACAGATGTTGCTTAATTTAAGAGAAATTTACTGAAACTTCATCAAAATTTCGACAAAATATTGTTTCAGCATGACATCGATATGATATTCGATATCGAAATTTAAA
Organism: Ottelia alismoides; assembly: GCA_037367405.1. Classification (NCBI taxonomy): domain Eukaryota; kingdom Viridiplantae; phylum Streptophyta; class Magnoliopsida; order Alismatales; family Hydrocharitaceae; genus Ottelia; species Ottelia alismoides. The sequence goes on along the minus strand of JAZKJV010001450.1, from coordinate 456,923 downwards.
ACCATGTATAAAAAACATGTACAGTACAAGGTGTCGGATGGACAGATCACATGCATAACTGCATGCATGGAAGGTCGTATCGGTATCGATATCGTATCCGTGCGATATTTCGACGATAGATCGCCCAAATATAGCCCATATCGATGGTCCTTTGCGAAGAAAATGCTTGGAAATCGGGATATATCGCCATATCGGTGCCCATATCGGTCCCATGTCGATATCGATATATCGACAATATATCTCCGATATATCGACGATATTTCCTTCCATGACTGCATGTCTTGTTGAATTTTTTAGCGTACTACCCTCTGCCTTATTTCATCTGTGCTCCTATAATATAGAATAACAGCATATAACTCCCTATAAAATGTACTAAATAAATAGCACAATATGTATTAAATCAAATACGTAATATAAAAATAAAAAAACACATAAATACATATTATAATATATTATATATGGTATAAAAATCAAAACAAAATACAAAATAATGTATACTCTTAAAATACATAAAAAATATGAATACAAATCTAAAAATTCAAAAAAAATATTACATATATTTTAAATAGTAAACTAAAAATAAAATAAAAACAAAAAATTAAAACACTTCAAAATATAAAATACATCAAAACTTACAAAAATCATAACTAATACATAAAAATAACAAAAATATTTACAATACCTTGTTTTAAATGTATTTTTCTTCTCTACAATATAAATACTAAAACCAAATAATTTCCTTAATGTTTGGTATTTTTAAAATCCTAAACAATGGTCTATTCAATTCAAAACCTTGTTTTTAATTCTAAAATACATTTAAAATCCAAAAAATATGAAGGTCTTCTAGATGTCACAAAATAGTAAAATAAATATAAAATACATCAAAACTTACAAAAATCATAACTAATACATAAAAATAACAAAAATACTTACAATACCTTGTTTTAAATTTATTTTTCTTCTCTACAATATAAATACTAAAACCAAATAATTTCCTCAATGTTTGGTACTTTTAAAATCCTAAACAATGGTCTATTCAATTCAAAACCTTGTTTTTAATTCTAAAATACATTTAAAATCCAAAAAAATATGAATGTCTTCTAGATGTCACAAAATAGTAAAATAAATATAAAACTTAAAAATATTATATATAAAATCAAATATAAATATAAACCATATATATACTTCTATATACATAGGCATAGAAAACATATTAAAAACAATACAAAACAGTTAAAACAAACTAAAAATCGTAAATTCAATTAAAATTCACTAAAAAAACATGTACCTTAAATCGCTCTACTATTTTACGCCCGCTTTTACGGTTTGTCTCCCTGGGATCGAAACTCCCATACTTACCATATACATAAGTTCAGGAGTATAAATAAAAATAAACAAATATTTTTCTTTAAATTTTGTTCGATCAATAAACCGACGTTATCTATCTTTTTAGACGATTAGACTGTTCGATATCTCACCAATTCATCAGCCTGATCAACCTCTCACTTAGGATTATCTCCAAAATTTAGGCATAGAGATGGACCCCAAATTAGCGAAGCTCATCCCACTCAAGGCCTTAAATGTCGGTTTCGATCACCATTTCGGTGACGGGCTAAAACTGAATTTCGGACGAATTTCAATCGAAATTTCGATCATTTCGGTCATTTTTTGTTATAGGGCCCCATATTTCGGTCATTTCGACCATTTCGGTCGAATTTTGATTTCGACAGGATATCGATATTCGACAAAAATTCGACCGAATTTCGCTAAAATTTGAGGCCATTATTATCCCACCCTTCCAATGCACTTTCCTAAAAGGAAGAGAAGCCTTAGACACCTTTACCCTAACCTCCATAATACTATCAACATCAGACAAACCCAACATCTAGATTCTTCGGACTGGATCAAAGCCACCCTTAGCACCACCTCCTTGTCCCTAAAAGCCAACAACCCAACATCTAGATTCTTCAAGCCCTCCAAAGGAGTGTGACACAGTGATCCTCTCTCCCCCACCCTTTTCATCAATACTATAAATATATTGCACATAATGTTCCAATATTTAGCCACTAACCACTTGATTGAGGAGTGCAAGCTACATGTTGAGGACTAAACTATTACAAACATCCTCTTCGTCAATGATATATCGATATTCATCAAATTCGATGAAGTAGTTATCTGTTATTTGAAATTTGCGCTTAAAGACTTCTCCACATTTTCAAGGCTCTTCGTTAATAGTCAAAAAGCATCCATCCACAGCTTAAACCTTAGCATCGAATAGGCCACTTGGGCATCTAATATTCGAGGTGGGACATCGGAGAATTCCCCATCATGTATCTAGGCATACATCTGGCCACGAGACACTTAGGGTGTGTTCGTTTGGGGGGTCACCCCCCAAAACCCATATTTCTAACCCACTTGTGGGGTCCACCATCTTTTCACCAAAAAAAAATTATATATTATACCATCATATCATCTAAAAATCATAAAATACTCAACTTCTACTCACTATTCCAAACTTCAATACAATCACACCACACCAACCACCCACTTTTTCAAATTTCAATACAATCATATCATAATAACTATCAACTTTTTCAAATTCCAATACAATCACATCACACAAACCCTCCCAACCCTTAACCCTCCAACCAAACACACAAACACAAAACCGGGTTATCCACCCTTGGATAACCCACGAACCAAACACACCTTTAAGCTTGCAAATTGGACACAGATCATTTAGAAGTTTGAAAGGAAACTTTGTAGTTGGAAGTCACACATGTTATCCCTCCCATCAGCCCTTAAGCTTGCAAATTGAACACAAATCATTTAGAAGTTTGAAAGTAAACTTTGTAGTTGGAAGTCACACATGCTATCCCTCCCATCACGTGTCACAAAAAGTATCATGCGGAGGTTACAGAATGTAATTTTCTGCAAAAGATACCTACCATAAGTAATCACTCATTTGGTAAATAACATAATAATAAAAGACGGAAATGACTGCAATTTATTTCCCAAAGGTGGAAACAAACAACTCATTAACCAAAAGAAACACAATCTCTATAAAAGAATACGAGCACTTATCTGGTATGATTAACACATTTACATTAGAAATGATTAAAAAGCCAATTGATTAGGTTTTACAAAATATCATCTCCAACGCAATAAATCACAAAAGGAATAGCATGTATAATTATTCAGCACAAATATTAATTCCATGAAAACCACTCCCATGATTGTTGAGAAAACACCTCAAGAATCTGCATAATATTTAAGCAACCCATTATAAAAAAATAAAAAGGAAAATCATAAAAAACATTAACACAAGTAAATTGTCCAAGGTCTAAGTAAAAGGGAAACTGTAAGGTATTTAAAAAAGAAAAAACACCCATCCAAATGGAAAATACTCTCACCACTTAGTTACACAAGGCTCCAACAAATAAATATGCTATGAAAAAATCATAAACCACGCACTACAGAAAATAAGGGTTCACCAAAATAAACCTTTTGTGACAACAAAATGTCTATAGAATCTGTCATCACAAGCTGGACAAGCGTTGAGACTACAATTTTTTTCTTTTGTATAAGTACTTTTATCTAAGATAATATTATTAACAATAAATGATGAAAGTCATAACATAGAAATTATACAAATATTTCAGATGAATATGTTATCAAGAATGTATCATCAGATTCTATAACTGTATCAACTAAAACTTTGACTTGTGACGATTAAAACATCATATAAAATCCATTGCCAAAGGTAAAGCAAACAAAAAGTTGTAGCAACAATATGTTCATTACAACTACACTAGCAACAGAAAACTTGTAGCAGGTAATATCTAACAAATTTGTAACTAAAATGGCCTTTACTTTGTAAGAACCAAAAGTTCATTGCAAGCGAAACAATCCAAAGCCAAAAATTTCCGTTACAACAATTTCTAAGTATTACGGTAATTTGTTGCAATGGTTGTAAATATTAAAAGTTTCAAAAAAATGTTGGATTAAAAAAATACCGTTTTTCACTTTCAAGATTTACCAACCATCAAGGACAATAGTGTGGATAGCAATAACATCGACAAATTATGCATAAACAATTGCAAAATCCATTGTATTCGCATATATCATTCACAAAAGTGGGAGTTGGGTACACAAACGGTTAACGTATGATGTTGGCGGATTTAAGTAGGAGGCAACTTTTAATTATAGTCCGTGGTCTAAAATGCTAACTACAGATGTGAGTGTTTATTTATATGAACTATGTACATCGATTCTAGACAACAAATTTTGTCCGTGCATTCATACATTTACTATCATACATAAATGCAATTAGATTAAAATAAAAGCAAATATACAAGCCAAATAGCAAATACAAAACATCGTTAATTGTAGAACATTTTATAGGGTTTAACTTGATATAGAATAGCTTTCTTAATTTATCTTTTCCAATGATAATATAAGATAACATTTATTGATCGTCAGCATTACCGCCAGAATTATTGGCATTATGATATTTAGTAACAATCACTGCAATATTAATTGCAAAATCTTAGGTTAACAAATCTTATTGCAACAAATACTACTTGGTATATGTTGTCTATAACCTTTAAACACATTGGCATAGAAGATTTGATAACGATAAAGCAATAAAATCCAAATAACCTGTTACAGAGTACAGACTATATAGTTCAAGTACATCCTGGTCTATGATAACACAAGATATCAAATACCTGAAGGAAATTCAACCAAATGTTAATCAAATCAGGTTGTTTCAATGGTTCAAAAGAGAATACGAATATAAGATGTTAATGTGTTCAATCAAGGGCTCAGATGCTTCTTCATATCCATAAATTTGCAAGCATAGAATGGTATGAAAATCTTCATTATAGAAATAAACTTCGCAAGATATGGAAGTATGCGGTACTGGAAACAAATTTCATCCCAAATGACAAATAAAAAATAATCAAATATAATAAGAAATGATTGGAGTACGTATCTATGCTATCAGTACAATCACATCCTTATCTTAAAAATATATATAGAAGTCACATGCATCAGTATAAAGTGAAAAAAACAGGGCTATGTGATCCCGAACATAGCACCACCCAGGGCTACATGCTAATAGTGGACTTTACCCATTGCAATCACAGGCTTGAAGAAACTTCATGCCAATAGAACCTGAACAGGAACACGTAATAAACTAATGAGGAAGAACAGGAAGAGAGACCTGAAATTCCACAGAACTTTGACCTCGATGGAAGATAATGTTAACTAACAACAATTCCAAATCCCAATAAACGCAACAAGACAGTCCATCAAACAACATGGTTTACACTTCACCACCACCCTTTGTAGCGAGGACTGAGATCCCATCATCCCTAACCTCAGACACTTCAAAAGAATCTAAGTGTTTGTTTATCTTTCTCTAAGCAAAAAATAATTTGTTATAACCGAGATTAAAAGACATGTACTATAATATTATAAATAGTCATGTCACCTGATTCCAAACTTCGAGTCTGTGCTCATAAAAACCAGTCAAGCGCACCAAAAAAACAAGCAAGATCATGTCACCTTTAATACACACACAATCCCAAAAGGAAGAGAACAGCAATAAAATAAAACCCTAATCTCCATGGAAAGCAACGAATATTTTCACGCATACCTTTGGAAATTGTAAAGACCTGGACCTCTTAATCACCGCCACCTTGAACACACGCACCCAAATGGGTCAGAAACCCTAATATTGAATCGGGACAAAGATCTAGGAGAGGGGATTAGAGACCCACAGCCTTTCGATTATTCCTGCACATGAGACTACCCACATGAAGCAAAGAGAGAGATCCGTACGCACATGAGCTCCCAGAACCAATTTAATGTTAGGGTATGGTTCACAAGGACGGTACACAAGTACTGTTTTACACTAAAGATCTCCTGCCTACACTAACATATATTACTGTCCATGCAAATAAAAAGCTAAACAGACATGTATCCCTGATATGTGATGCATTTAGATATGTACACATGTATATCAAATGGATCGATCGAGAGAGAGAGAGAGAGAGAACCTGAAGATAAGAGACCGGAAGGAGATGCACTGAGGGTGATGGTCTTGAACTGCGACTCCACCCTTGAGAGAAACACCATGGCCTCTTTGAATGGCTTGCTAAGCTCCTCCTCATACTTGCTCAGCATCTCACAGTAGGCCTCCATGAACTGATCCAACGCCGGATCCTCTCCTAACACTCCACCACCATCAACAGCCGACCGTCCGATCTGGCAAGCCTCCTCGAGCCTCGCCACCACTTCAGGTGGGGCTCCAACCTGACCAACAGAAAACCATCAGAACCGGGTATCCCAAGAAGAGTCCTTTTTTCTAGGGTTTTTGCAGGGTGAGGAGACCTTGTGGCAGCTGATGTAGGCAGAGAGCAGACGTGGGTAGTGGGGATGAGACATGATCTTGGCCTTGGTGTTGTCCATGTCTGGGAATGGGACCAAACTGGCGGAGTTCTTGGCGTGGTTTGGGGGATTTGAGAGGTGGAGCAGGTTGTCCCCGTGGGTTGTGGCGGTGGGCTTGAGAGGGGATGAGGTGTTTATCAAGGGCATGATCATGAGAGGAGGGAGCACCACCCCATCCCCAAACCCCATCAAGGAGCTACTTGCACCCTCCATTCTCTCTCTCTCTCTCTCTCTCTCTAGAGAAAGCTAGGTTATGGGGAGAGGGAGAAGTGGGGGTGTATGTAGGAACAAAGGGAGGGGTGGGATAAGCCTTTTGGGAGGTAATGATGGCTTTTGTAGGGAGGAGGTGTTGGGCTTATACCCCCACTCCCGGGTTTTAAGGTGGAGAAGGCTCCTGTTTACACGCACCCTGCAGCTGATATGGCACTGTTCCTGCCGTTTACAGGAAAGATCCTATGTTGCAGGCACTGTCTCCGGGGGTTATCTCTTCTCTTCTCCTCTCCTCTACTCTTTCTCTCTTTCCCTGTCTATTGTAGCTTTGTATCCCTAAACTTCCTTTCTCACTACTAGTTTTTGTCTAACTATCGAAGTGTCTCAGCATCTGGAAGGCAAACTGTGCACGAAAAGGGGGCAGCCAATGGGTTGCAACTTATCTTCCACTGGACTTTAGTCTACTCTCCATGGGGGAGGGTGCGCGGATGGAGGTAGGAGAGAGTGGAACTCTGGTTGGGGGAAGACCAGTGGAGCACTTTATCCCATCAGATCGGATGGAACCTGTCTTTTTTCTGTCCTGTGAAAAATCTCGATTGGGTACCTGGAAACCAACTTATGGATTTTAACTCTAATTAATTATGTTAAATTTATAATTATTACACAGACCTTCGTGTGTAATTAATGTACACTAGCTCGGGTTAGTATGGGTTGATCCTAATTCGATCAACGCTCCTATAACATGATCTACTGAGCCACTTTGTTCTTGTTATAGATACTATTCTTTGCCACTCCGTTAAAAAACGGCTCACAATTATAAAAAAGATTTAGATTATAGCCTTCAGGGCAACTTCTTCGTTCATCCCCGTTCCTTTGGAGGGTAACTTTCCGATTAATATTTAGCAGCTAGATGGATCAAACAGAGGCAATAAAAAATGCAACGTGGACAAAGAAAAATAAACGGCAATTACGATTAATTTAAAGAATCAATATTGATATATATTCGTATCTTTATGATTATAAAAACAGTCTAAACAGATATATATTACAAAAGTTGATAACATAATTTCATACCCACAGCGAATAATGTGTTCATTATTTTATTGTTTCTCATAAATCAAGTATAAATGATTACATGGATTTATATAAATACCGAAATGATTACATGGATTTATATAAAATTTATTATATGTTGATTTTTTTTAATAAAAAGTCTTTTAGTTATTCTAAAATTAGCAATGGTTAATCATGAATCCCTGATTTACATCCTTTATTCTTTTATTTTAGCAAAATTCCCTATGCAAAATTGTAAATATGTATCAAATACAATAAATTAGCATCATGCATGTATTAGTTAATAGTATATAATTAACACCTGTTTCTTCAAAAATAAAGAATAAAGAAGAAAAGAAGAAGGAAAAAAATAAAGAAGAATGTAATTATGTATGTATAGACTGACCCGAACCCTAAGAGAAGGTCAATATTGCCCGATCGATAAGGAATAAAGTAGGGGAGATATGGTCATTATTCATTCTTCATGTATATATGCATCATTCCCTTATTTTATTCATAAATAAAAAAACCTCAAATTGATTTATTTCCTTAATAGAACTTATACATAAAAATATGTTATAAATAAAAAAATAATGACAAAATAAATTGGTGTATATAATTACAATAATACCACTCATAAAAAGCTGCAATAACGATCAATTTCAGCTCAACATAAACTCAAATTCATTTTGTATATAATTTGTATATATTGTATTTTTAAATACTTGTATACATTCATAATAATGTTATAAAATTAACAAAATTCATAAACTATAAAATAAATTAAAAATAAAATCATCTTCTCATTGTATAAAGTACCATGCTTGTATATATTGTATAAAAACCGGTAACTAAATTCTTTGGTGCAGGTTGTGGATACAGTGCTTTTTTTAGGTGGTACAGAGGATATGACTAGAAGAGTGGCTCAGATTGTGGAGGTTTTTAGCTGTCTTTCGGGACTTCTAATTAACAGGTTAAAGTCGGTTGTGATCCCCTTTAGGATGGAGATTGAAGAAAGCGGCATAATGGCAGAAATACTGGAGTGTCCATTAGGCGAGCTGCCGATTTCGTACTTGGGTCTTCCCCTTGCGGCGGGCAAACTCAAAAAATCACACTGGGACGTGGTTCTGCAGAGAATGGAAATAAGATTAGATGGGTGGAAGGCACGCACTCTTTCTAGAGGGGGAAAGTTGATCCTTATTAAGCATGTGTTGTCCGCAATCCCTATTTTCTTTTTCTCCACCAGACTGATGCCAGTTGGGGTACGCAAGAAAATTGAAGTTTTGATGAGGAGATTTTTTTGGGCTGATGGCAGGCAACAGAGATCAGGGGTGCATTTAGTCAGATGGGAGGAGTTGACTCGTCCAAAAGGCGAAGGGGGCCTGGGGATTCGGGATGCTGAGTGTATGAATAAGGCTTTGTTAGCAAGATGGGTCATTCAGATTTGGGGCAAGTCGGAGACTCTGGTGACGAGACTCTTGCGAGAACTCTACGGTGTTCGGAGATCTCTGGAGGCAGGAAGAGCGCGGTTCGAATCTCCGCTGTGGGGCGGAGTGCGGGAAGTTCTACCTTTGTTGACGTCAAAGCTGCGACCGAAGGTCGGTGGTGGGGAGGGTTTTAAATTCTGGAAGGATGATTGGACGGGTGATGGTCCGCTAAACTGCAGGTTCCCGAGGTTATTCGCACTTGCGACAACGAAGGAGTGCTCTATGGTGCAGGTTGGAGCATCCGGTGTTTGGGCTCCGGAGTTTGTATCAGTGCTTTCTAATCAGCGTTCAGATGAGCTAGCCATATTACAGTCGGAAATACCATCGCCGGATTGCATCTCACAAGGCAGGGACCATTTCGAGTGGGTAGGAGGCAAGTTCTTCACGAAGAAGGTGTACAAGGAATTAATGTCGACTGCAGCAGATATCGATCCAGACTTATGCCAAGATATGAAGATCATATGGGCTAGCAGGATCCCGTGCAGGGTAAAAGTCTTCCTTTGGTTTTTGAGGAGGGGACGATTGTGTGATAAAGCGAGGAGGGGTAGATTATTTGGCATCGCTGACACTCAGTGTGACAGATGTGGAGAGCAAGTGGAAGATACAGATCATTTATTCTTTAAGTGCCCAACATCTGAGGCGATTTGGAGAGAGGTCGGGCCGTCGTGGTTGTCGCCGGGAGGTGCTACGGATTTTTGGAGAGTAGTCAGATCGGCGGGGGGAAACTCCATGGATGATTGCGCTTTACCTTTCGCGGTTCTTTGGGCCATCTGGGCGGGGAGGAATGACCTCATTTTCAAAAATCAGAGATTTTACCCGGAAAATGTAATCGCTCTCTCTAACTCATTGTATCGGTTCTGGACCTCCGGGTAATGTAATCCTTTCTTTTTTTATAATATATTTTTAAAGCGGTGAATCCCAGCTCGGGATGTCACCCTCATGTTATTCAAAAAAAATATATTGTATAAAATAACTACTTAGTTAACACCTATATTTAAAATAAAAATACTTTTATATTCCTCTAATTATTTTGTAAATAAATAAAATGTAAAAAATGTATTTTGTAAAAATAATAAAATAAAATACAAATATAAGTATATTATACGTGTACATAAAACACTATACTGTATATATTGTATATATTTATTATGAAAAGTAATTAAAAATCATAGAATAATAGTTTGAAATTGCAGTATTTTAGTAAGGAGAATTTCTTCTTGGACCGGTAGACTGTCTCTCTTTTGAAGCTTTATTGCAACCCACAATATCATGTCTTTAGACGCCGATCCCACTAGACTAGGTTGGGGGTGTTGGCCTCGTATTGGGGTGGCATATGTTTCCATTACCGTGTATCTCAAGCTATAGGATTCTGCCCCTCACCACCTCATCTAAGTTGAGCTACATGCATAGTGCCAGTCAAACATAAGTCACAACCGAAAAGGCCCATGCATGCGTGTTTGAAATATCCTACTTGTACCAATCAAGAAGACATGTGGACATAATCTTATGGACACAAAAAATAAGTCACGCTGACATGAAAAGTCTCAACTTCAGTTCCTATAAGGTTCCTCTGAAATTAAGTGGATTAAGGTCTTAACCAAGCCTCGTTCTTCAAAATTTATTCCAGATTTGTTCAATTATCGACATTGTTATGAAAAATGCAAATGTAAATACCATAAATTTTAGTGAAGTGTTTTTATGGTTTAAACTTTTTATGTGGGTTTTAAAGTTTTTTTTTCAATTTTATGAATTTCAACCTTTTTGAATTTTTGCGTATTTTTGAAAGAGTTAGTGGATTGAATGTGTTTATAAATGCTCACAAGGATTATGTATACATTCACAACATATTTTATATAAAATTATATACAAGAATTATACATATTTTTATACAAGATGTGATTTACAAAAGAATTTAGTTACCAGTTTTATAAACAAATTTTAGAAAAAAGATATTATTCACAAGTTTTGCACTTTTATGAAAGAATTCTATTTACATCAAAGAATTTTATATACACAAATCACAATTAGTCATCGCTTATATATATATATATATATATATGAATTTCAAAACAACTTTATATACATGTTGGGAAAATAAATTTACGAAACAAGTTTACAAAACTTTCCAAAACTTTTTACAAAACATTTACCAAAGGTTTACAAAAAAATGAAAACATTTTCTTTTTACACATTTTATAAATATTTAACACATTGATAATTTTGTACAAAATAATTTTATGAATCATTTTACATGTAAAATAATATTGCAAATCATTTTACGTAACACAAGTGGACGGTGATGATTCGCTGAGGGCTTCAGATTGCGCGGTAGCCGTACACCGCGTTCGTCCCCAAATCTCGAACAGATCTCTGGGCAGCGGTGCTCGATGTTTCAATCTCCGGCGAAGATATCGGACGTCGCTTCTCGATATCTCGTCTCCTCGCTCACTGCTCAACGACGTCACTCGAGGAGATGCGACTCTTCTCGGATTCAATTTCTGGCAATTGCTTGTAAAGCTCCAGACGATCAGATCGTCGTTTGCATTCAAATCTCCACGTGCTGGAATCGACGAAGATATATGCGTGGTCAGCTGATGCTCGATGGCTTCTCAGTCTCAACGACTCGACCTTCGACGGGCCGATTCGTTTTAGGTGCTCCTGCGAAAGCTTCGTGCTCAGATGCTGCACAATTTTGCCTCAGTGACGATGGTGTTTGATACAGGTGCTTCCATCTCCAACGTCGTGAAGCTCGATCAATCTCCACCTCTGATTCGGTGCTTCAGATGCTACCCCTCCGGTTCCTCGATGGATATATGACCTGCAAAGGATTGAAACAGCTCGAAGTTGGAAGCTTCGGCCCTACAACAAATAGATTAGATGAATGGAAACAGCCCCGACGAACGCAAAGGATTCGGCTCCTTGCGCGACAGAGCTAGACTGCAACGCGGCGGAGATCTCGCCGCTCCTCCGCCCTCTCTCGCTAGACGACGGGATCGACCTAAGGGCCACCTGCCTTCTCTCTCGGATCTCGGAGGTAATGAAGGTAGCAAATTATGGAATTTAGAAAAGCTTGGAGGTGGACGTCTTAAATAGAGAGGAGAGTGAAGGTTCAGGTTCATCGAACCTAGACAAGAATCGGGCGAGGAGGATGATCCAGGTGAAGGGCGAACGGCCTAACGGCCGAAGTCGTTAGACGGGTGGGGGACGAGTAGAGAAGAAGAGGAAAAAGGAAAGGAGGGAGGAAAAGCTGAGAGGAGGAGGGAGAAGGAAGAAGATGAAGAAGGAAGAAGTTGAATAGTCAACCTCTAGATGGACCAATTGTAAGTCGCCATGTGGCAGAGGAAACAGAAGAATAGAAAATGACAAAAGTAGAATAAGACAAAACAGATGTATTCATTATAAAAAATACAAAGTATATTAATAATTAAAAATAAATTAATTTAAATAACTGAATAATAGAAATAAGAAAATTTAATAATTTAGTAACTAATTTAATAATGGTTTTTAATAAATTATATGATTTAATTGAATTGGTTAAATACAATAAATAATATAATTTATACGTATAAACTATATATTCAGTAGTTTATGGATTTTCAATTACTTAATTTTATACGTAAGTTATTTAATTTACATTTTATAATTTCATATATTATATGAGGATTATAAATATATTTTTTATTTTATTTTAATAATATTGTTTATTTAATTAAATAAACAATATATGCACATATACAAATATAATAACTATATTTATTTTTTTATTACTATAATATAACATATATATTTCATATAATTATTATAAAATATAAGGAATGTAATAAAAATTATAAACAATGGAAGAATACAGAGAATAAAATAATAAAAAATAATATGTTGTTGTACATATACCATAATATCCTAAAAAGTTGAATTCTGCTTTAACTTTGATTTTAGTGAAACTACTTTTATTTTAAAAATAATTTAATTTTATAAATAATGGAAGTGAGTTTGGTAAATTTTGACTTCATACTGAATAGATTTTTGGCTTTGAATTCTTATTTTACGCATTTTTTGTTGAGTGTACCATGATAACTTTACATTAAATATTTTTAATTTTATTTTTATAAATTAACATAATTTTTTATAAATAACTTCGAAGAGGAAAATATTTTGATTTGAGATTATCCGAATGATTAATATAATAGATCAAGATATGTACAAGGTGAATAATGTGTACATGTACATTTGTGATGTATATTTTCTGATATTGTCTATAGATTAAGATCCTCATGTGCACCTACTTATTTAAATTAACATGATCTCGGGATTAGCATCAATATATACATATTTTCATATTTACATAATTCTTTATTTTATTAATCTATTTATTCTTTTATTTTGGATTAAATATGTGTTAAATATTTAATATTAATAGTTGAAGATATCTTGTTGATATTTACATGTATTTTAAGAAGGATTTTAGACAAAATAAATTAGTAAAAGAGATGAATCATGGATTCACCCGACAATGATGGGGGAATCTTGTTGCGAAGGAGAGAGAGATAAATTCAGTGAAAACTCTTCGAATCGATGGAAGAAGAAGAGAAATGGTGGAATAATGGAAGTAGGGTTCTAGATATACCTTATGTATGGAGTCAGCAACACCGATGAGGAGGAATTAGATGCCTTTGTGGAGGAGAAGAATAGAGGTGTTGTTGTTAAAGAGGAGGATGGATACACGTCTACAAGTAGAATTGTGGAGTTGCCAATGTTAGGGCATGCTTTGGACTAGTTCACGAACATTACAACTTCCAAAATAGTAAAGTTTTTTTAGATAAATCAACTAGTAAAGTGATAATGTGCAATCAAAGGAAATTGGAATTCATTTATATAATGTAAATAGTTGGTAATTATTTCATCAACTTACTAGTTATTGGATTCTATTTTTAGTAGATATGATAAATACGGTACCAAAACTTATTTAATTCCACAATATAAATCTTTGTTAATTATAAGAATAGCAACATTTTATGAGTTGCTATATAAAAATAATGACACGTGCAATTAATCGTTGTTATTTATGTGATAACTAACTATGAATGCAAAAAATCGTCAATATTTCTCATATAATGACGACACATGAATAAGTCTAGAAAAATCATAACAAATTTTATAAAAGTTTTTATATAATCACAACTATCTATAATTTGTTGTTGCGAAGATAGGTACGATAATGATCCATTATAAGTCTATCCATTTTAGAAACCATTTGATGTAGGTAAAACCAAAGTAAAATCTACTTTTTTTGGTAGAAGTTTTATGTTAAAAGATAACTGATGGCAGATATGAAATTTACCCTAAAAAATACAAATAACCAATTATACCTGAGAAAGTTCAGGATCACCTTTTTTTTTCAAAAATCCATAGGAAAATAATGAAATATATGTATTCTAAATCAATTTAAGGGGGAAGGGGGTTGCGGACTAGCGTGTTTCCCTCGTTCCCTTAAATTCGTCCTTTGCGCCGGTAGTGGTGGAGGGGAGAATGATACAAAAATAATAGGATTAAAGTCATATATAAAAGTCACTAACATCATGAATCAAATATAAAATAGATAGGATCTTTGTTGATTTGGAAAGAGTTCTAAATACCATGAATGTATGGTGAGCTGCCATTAGCAACAACATCCCTCCTTTCGTATGGTCTCGGAACCTCAAAGGTTTCTCCTTTTCTGATGCAGTTGATCTATCGTGACATCGGACTAACCCCCCACCTTGGGCACCCCTCATATGGGTGAAGGGAACACCCTCAAAGTTTTCGTGTACCCTTTTTAGGGCGGTGATGGGCGCCTCTCCACCATGGATACACTCGCTAATTTCGGTATTTGTGCACCCTCTCTATGCTACCTCCGCTATGTTGAAATGGTGTCCCACCAGTACATGCTATTCAATTGCTCAATGGCTAAGACGGTTTGGTTGGGTGCCTGTTCCATTCGCGGTATGCCTCTGCCGTCCCTTATCCCTATTTGCGATATCCTGGACTGGATCAACGCGATCTCTGTGGCTTTGGATTGCGAAAGATTTTGCTTATTCCTTGCTGCAACTGTCTTCTTTATTTGGAATGAAAAAAAATAATAGGTAGGTGTGAGGGTTCACCCGATCAGTCGACAAGATAATAGACTTGATTGTTCAAACTACTCATCTCTTGGGGATGTAATTCACAGCCTTAATTTTTGATCTCATGGAACCATATTAACCTCCCCCGTCATTGCTCTCATTGACGGAGGTACCATTTTATCTTTTTGCCTGTTTGTGACTCTTGTCTTAGCGTGAATACCTGAAATATTGTAACACCCCAACCCAAACATAGTACCGCATGGAAAACTCACAAAGTGTGGGTGTGGTTTATAAGTGGTGGGATTACTACTTGACAACATGGGCTTAAGCATTTTGGGTGATTGTCAACGGGTCCATTTGGGCCCGAACCTAACAAGTTGTCAGAGCTAGTTTTCCTTAATAAAGGACTGGAGACCTAAACCCGAGACGCTACAAATACTAACAAAAAAACGATGTTTGCTGATTCAAATCGGAGGGGGATGTCAAATGTCAAATAGGTCATTCGACGTCATCTACGGTCTTCAGAGCAAATCGTATTTATAGTTAATAGCTCCGGTGCGAGTCTACAGACTGTGCGAGTCTACAGACAGTTGATATCACCAATGTTGATATCACCTTTTCCTTCAGATTCTACATGTCGGTAAGGTGATGGGTCCATGAAATATACATCCTCCCAACTGCCCTACAGCATAATTTTTTAAGAAGAAAACAGTGCCGATCACTTTCAGCAGACCCCTCACCGGGACTAAACGCACGTTCGACCAATAAAACATGATAACTATGTCCAAGACACGCATTAGCTGTTCGCTCACAGAGTTGTTTAGCAATCCCAAGAACATGCATTAATATAAAAAAATTTACGTAGCTATCTCACCAGATCAACTTTGCTTCAAGATATGAACTTGGCCAAAACATTCCCCCATCAAAGTCCATGTCCTCATGCATATGCCATTATAATATTGCTGGCAGCAATAAAAGCCTTTGTTGGGAGGTGGGGCATCGTCTCCCTCTCGCCACTTCTTCGCCACCATCGACCATATGCTCGAACCCTACGAGCACAGTTGCAGAGAGAGAGAGAGAGAGAGAGAGAGGGAGTGAAGGTCGAGAGAGACATTCGGATGTCCCACCACCTCTGCCAGCTTTTCTCTGCGCTGCCCTCACCTTTGATGCAGTTTGATTGATTGAGTGTTATTATTATATCTTATATTTTCTGAAGTGCCATTATATTTGATTTGACCTCCATGGTTATTTTAAGTCTTGCCAGGACTAAGAGAGAGAAACGACGCATTTTTAAACGATTATTCTATACAGGAAAGGGAACTGAAGGCTGTTCACACTTCCCTCCTCCCGAAGAAACCCTAGCTCTTCACTTCTCTGACTCGTACTTACGTAAGAGTGCTGAGTTGAAATAAGACTGCACCAAAACACTCGAGGTAATTGAATTATACACAGCGATTAGGGGCAAAATGCGAGTCAGACCGGTTTATGGGCCGGATCGAACGGAATGAGGTTAAAATATCTATGTCCAAAATCCGTCCATGGCCGGTCCATGACCTATTTCGTTATTTTTAATTAATTTTTTAATAGCATTTAATATGTATAAATAATTTTATTAATATCAATTATACTTTATATAACTAATATTAAAGTGGAGCATTGGATCGGGCCGGCTCAGACCCGACCCTGACCCGGCCCACAAAAACCCGAGCCCGAACCGAACCCGATGTACAAGTAGACCGGGCCTAGGTCCTCATTTTTGAAAAATATTATGCTCGGGTCAGGCCTGAACCCGAAGTACAAATGGGTGGGGCCTGGGCCCTCATATTTCAAAAAATCATATTAAAACTTAATTAGGGGACACGGATTTATAGTCAAAATACATCCAATATTTCCTTCATCCATCAATAGTTATATTATATAGTAACAATACATCCAATATTCATGTGTTATGGATGAATTATATCCATAACAATAAATTGGAATCAAAGTGCAACTTCATGGAATCAAAATAAGTATGGGTTGAGCCCGTCCCGAGCCCGACTTGAACCTGAGCTCGATCCCGCGGGCCTTGGGTCGGGCCCGGGTCCTCAGTTTGTTAAAAAAAGCGGGCCTCGACCCGGCTCAAGGCCCACGGAAAATTGATGGGCTCGGATTGGGCTTTCCCAGGTTGGGTCGAGTCGAGCCCAATGCTCCACCCTAACTAATATACATAGTTTACATGTCACTTTTTTTTTGAAGAAAGAAGAGGGTGAAGTCCCAAGGTGGGACCCACCGCAATAGAGCAGTTTACATGTCACTTGACATGTAAACTATTGAATTTTATTTAAAACTAGTATCACAAATGGAAAACTTAAAGCGTATCATATATATATATATATATATAATTTGGCATATATCTATATATTTTTTTATTTTTTACAGATCGGACCGAGTTGATCCATGCTTAAATTTCCAAGCTCAAGCCTGACTCATAAACGAACGAGATGAACAGGCATGCCCCCCATCTGTTGGTCAGGTCTATGTACAATTCAATTACTTCTTTTCAGCTGAATATTAGTTGCAGGGTTGAGTTGAAATAAGTGATATCATCACATATAAAATGGTGTCATCATAATTTTATTTTCTGTTATGTGTTTAACTAGCGTATTGCTTCTTTTCACTTCGAAATAAACTCGATGGAACAAGCGCTCAAAGCTCCAAACATAGGGATTCAACTGGAAAATCCGCATCTGACTGTCATTATATCCGTTTAAAGTAGATGCGTATGTGTATTTTTGATTTTGATGGATATGTATACATGCATATATGGATATGAAATTTTATTTTTTATGGATAGAGATATGAATATGGTTACCATTTTTCGAGTTTTGAAGGACATGGATAAGGATATGGTTACATATTTTTCTTGTAGATATAGATATATCTGTATTACTGAATTTGTGTATATAGCATAGAGATATATTTGATGTGTGTATAAATAAATATCTAAACACCCTGGTGCATGTAATTTTACAAGCACCGGAGCTTGTATATCCCACATTTTTTACCCTTTTTTGGAAAATATCACCCTTTATATTCATATATCTATATATCCATCCAATATACCATTCGAATTTCGTCAGAAATAGGGACTCCTATACCCTTCATCTAGAACAACTAATTTTAATGGTCGTAGAATTGTTGTATTCGACCTATTCTAGATGGAGGGTATAGAGATCTTTGTTTTTGACGAAATTCGAATGGTATATTGGAGGAATATATAAATGAATATACACGATGTTATTTTCCAAAAAAATAAAAAATATGGGAGATATAGGCCCCGGTGCATGTAAAGTTAAATGCCCAAGGTGCATACTCCCCATCCTCATATATTATAAAGTTAAATGTAATATACTGTTTTTTAGAGTCATATTCAAATGTGAGATGAAAAATATATATGATAAATTGCAAAAAAGATCCCACCTATACTTCGATTCCCGTTAGGGCCTCATTTTCTAAATGTAACAAGAGAGGTTCAATCTTTTTTGTTCCAAATAGAGGCTTATGTAAGCTTTTGCGGCCCTTCTATGTCGATGGTTAAGCGTTTAGTTGAAATTTAGTACACTCTATGTAACGTTCACAAAATGAAATCCTTAATTGAGAATTCAGGCATAATCAGAGCTATCTTTTAGTAATTTGCCCAAAGGTATATCTTATATTGTTTAACTATTTGTTATAAAAGTTATCTATTTTATTATCTTTCTTAATTTTCTTTTTTTTCTTTTAGTATATGTGTAGTTTACATAGTTTTGATTCAATTAACTATCCATTCCAACTTTACAAAAATACTTATATTGAATTTATGTGCTGAGAAGTATTTATTATATGTAGGATAATCTATGAAGTATTTATTATCTGTAGGATAATCTGTATCCGTCTGTAAAATATTCAAATCCGAATTATGATTACCATTTATATATCTGTATCTATATTTATAGATATGATTTGTGATTGTCAATATCAGATATATTTTCTATATATGTATCCAAATTTTAAAAAATAAGTATAAGGTAACACCTCCATCCGTACCTATTATAAATATTATCTTATGTGAGGATAAAGATCAGATTCAAAAAGAAAAGCAGATGGATGATGCTGTTTCTCTTTTCTTTTTAAATCATTTTATATTTTCATTATCTTTTTTTGAGATTACTTACGTAAGATTGTGAACAGTTGTAGATATATAAGAGGAACAATTTCGCTACAATAAAATTAATCGAATGTAACGAATAATTTGAATATCTATTGTAAGCAAAGATACCACGTCAAATATTCACACTTTCTTGTCCCTTAGTACAACTAAAATTCCTAATTATACAAAACAAAATTCATATATATATATATTAAATATTGAATATATTTTTTTAATATCCTTGAATTGACAAGAGATGTCAAATATACTTGACAAAGCGGTTCAAATGACCATTATTTCAATTAGAACTCCAGGTCAAGCACCAAACTAAATCATCTCTCTAGTAGTTAAACTAGAATAGTCTGAATGACACAAGTTACTAATTATGAAATTTTATTAGGTTTTACATATTTTCCATATCTTTGCAAGGAAGATTTTTTAGACTGGATAGTGATCCCTTCCTTTCGGTCTAAGTACTTCGTAGGTCATTTTTTGGCATGTTTTCATGAAGCTCTTACTGAAGATTGAGGAATGAAAGCACTCTTTGTTATCTTCAGTTGACTTCATACATCTTAATTTATGGGAGATGTTCAGTTCGAGAATAAGAATGAATAAGGATGGAGAATAATGATTTATTCTCCGTTCGGTTGGAGTAGAAGAATAAGGAGAATAATATGAAATAAGTACTTTTTTTCTCTTTTTTATCTATTTCAAAAGTGATAATAAGTGCTTCTTATTTACTAGAATATATTTACAAGAATGAAGTTTTAACACTTAAATTGCATGAATCTATTAAAGAATTTAACTCAACTTACATGAATTCATCTTGAAAAAGAACGTCAATTATATATACTTTTACATTTCTCTGTTCTTCTTAACTCCAATCTTCAATTAAATGGTGGTGAATGCTCCATCTACTTCTAAGATTGTTGATTCCCAGATAAAGTCTCATTGTTCTAAAGTTATCCCTCATCCAACACGGTTTTATGAGATCACTTGGGGCCTGTTTGGTTGGAGGGTTGGACAGGGTTGGCTTGGCCCAACCCGGGTTACCCCTCCAACCAAACAGGGTTCTCCTCCTCACAGTTTACTATTCACAGGGGTACCCCTGCCCAACCCAACCCTGTCCAACCCTGCAACCAAACAGGCCCTTGGTTTAAGACTTCCTCTTGCGATTTCTTTGGAGAAGGAAGTTGATCTCATATACTTTCAATTTGCTTTGTTCTTCCACTTGTTGTCTTCAATTAAACGACTATAATTGCCTCTTTTAATTTAAATGAACCTCTATAGTGAAGGATAATTGGTGGGATTTGAACATAGTCCTTGGAACGAAAACATGCATCAGTCATCAAACATAAACATTTAGGACCCGTTCGGTTACCCCCTTACCTCTTTTTTCCTCTCCATGTAGGTCCCACATTTTATCTTTTTCATACATTAAATAATTCTAATCTCTTTTATCAATTCCATCAAAAAATAATATATTATACCATTATATCATTTACAATTTATAAACTACTCCACTTTTACTCACTTTTCCAAACTTTAATACAATCACATCACAATAAATACTCATTTTCCCAAACTTTAATGCAATCATATCGCAACAAACCTACAACAAATCAACCCCTAATTTAATGCACTATACAAACACCAAAACACAAAAATGAGTTAGCCTCTGGAGACATTTGGATTGGGGTTACCTTACAAAATCTGGGTTACCCACCTTTTTAAGAAGGGGTTTTCCCAAGGCTTTCATTCAAAATCCCCATTTCCAACTTGCCAAACTCACCATCTATTTTTTATTCTCCATCATGTAGGTCCACCTGAAAACCATTATGGCTCATTTAATACATCAAATCACATATTTCTCGTTCATCCATTCCAATGCAACGCAGAAAACAATTTTCCTACAAAATTTGGGTTACCCACCCTTCTATTTATTTCTCCAAACTTTAATAAAATCATATTACAACAAGAATCATCAATAGTAAAACCTTCTATCTAAATACCAAAACACAAAAAAAGAAGATTACCTACAGGAAAAACTCAATTTTAAGGTGGATTATCCGGTGCAGGAAACCTCCGAACGAAATGCACATTTACTCTTCATAAACATACCCAACAGTTCATTTCCATGCTGTAAAGTCAGTTTAAGACTACTTAAATAAACAAGATCAGTTAGCAATTTCAGGAAAGATGGCTGTAATCAGCTGTATATCGATGTTTTTTTTGGTAAGTAAAAGTAATTGTATATATTTCTTCACAAAAAATTGTACATAAATTAGCTACTCAGTAACGAGTTGAAGTGCTTCTATACACAGTTGACATGAATAATCGAAAACTGGAACAACTAACCAAAATCTCAGTTGGCCTCAAATTTTCTCGACGTCTTTACTTACCTAATGACAAGAAGCTGACTTTAGACCTTGAGATTGGATTAGATGTCCACTGTCAACTTAAGTTCGAATTAAATGATTTAGAACAAAGGGAGGGAGGAAAGGGATGATGATGTGATGGCATGGGATGGACAGCCAAAGGAAAGGATGAGGGAGAAGTGACCATGCAGTATATATCCAACGCAAAGCGTACAGCTCCACGAGCAGAATCTTTTCAAATTCACCAAAAGATTTTGCTGTGTCGGGTTGCTGTACAATATTATTCTCTTCTCTTCTCCTCTCCTGATTGATCATATTCCCCAACTTGAAGTTGGATCAATAGCCCCGACACCGAGTGACAGCAAGAGAGAGAATGTTATATGGTTACCATCGAGGGGTAAATGGCCACAAATTTACAGCATATAGTTATAGGAAGAAGGTATAGAAATACTATGTCGTACAAGCAGCTGTGTATTCTCCCCTGCCCAGAACTCCTATTCCTTTATAGCCAACCTCAAGCAGAGATTGGATCGTCGCTGTAGCTTTTGCTGCAGCAGAGTCAGGTTGTAGGGATTAGAGTCACTCAATCTTAATCGAACGATTCTTACAAATTCGTGAGAACTGCTCGTTGTGATCAAACACACCAACCCATACAACCGACTCCACTGCAACAAGGGCAACATGGGACGATCCATCTCACCTCAAGCAAGCCTCGACCACTTCCAAGGTGCAACTTCGTCCGTTTACCCGAAGCCTGTGTTTGGATTTGGACTATCCTAATCTCTACCTCTAAATTTGTAATTTGGAATTGCTAGATTCTTTTTGATATTTATTTACTACAATATTTCTAACCACATAAAAAAAGTAAACATCAAAAACAAATTTTAATAATAAATAAAATCAATAGCTTCACAAAAATACCATATAATGTTAACCATTTCAATTATCTCAATCAGTATATTACAACGAATAAGTATATGATTTACATATTATATTTTTATAATATTTATATCCAATCAGTATATGATTTACATTTATATACATTTTTTAGTTTGCATAGTTTTTATATCCATCAAGCTTTCGTATCCGCATTCGTATTTTACAAAGAATAAAAATATAGTAATACCTATATATATAAATAAAAAAATTAGGGAAAAATAGGGGTGGGAGTAGCCAAGTTAGCTACTCCCAGGAGGCAGCCCCATTTAACCCATTATATATATAGGGAAATTATCCAATGAGCCCTGTGCCCATTTGAGATGAGATGAGCCCACTCATTTTTTACCATTATTTCCTATCTTTTTGAGCTTAATAGGTATTTGTTTACAAGTGTTATATCATATTGTTACTACTAGCAAACTACTGCCGACCAGTTCCTTTGTCCCATGATAAGCTGCCCAGAACGAAACATCAACATCATGATTACATCAACCATAATTATTTTTGTCTACAATAATTATTCTTTCATTTGCCATCAAATCAACTAAACAAGAATGAATGATAAATCTTATTGTCATTTATATTACATTATTGCTTATCTCTCATTCGAAGGAAATATGTAAACAAGGTAATGAATAAGTGAAGTTTACCTATCGTTTTTGCTTAGTTGGTTTGAGGGATAAGGATGGGAGAATTATAGGGATATTGATCTAAGTGTATTCGTTGGATACCCAACTCAAATACGTTCCATTTAAAGATCCGAAACCCATCCCATTAATTTATGGATGGATTTGGTTTGAAACTACTTACCCATGTGGTACAGGATCAAGTTTGGAGTTCCCTCATGAGTCTGAACATGAATGTACATGCATGCATCTACATATACATGTACGTGCACATGAACATATACATATACTCGTATATGTGTGTGCATGCACGTATTCATATGTTTCACATTATTCGAGCTAGTCTAACCTAATCCATATTCGATCATTTTTAACTCACCTATATAAAAAGTCTATTTCTCCCCATTTATTCGTTGATTCATATTCAATTGTCTTCTTGTAACTATAGCATATATATAATTTAAGTCCAATAGAGACAAACCATGCAATTAATCTAAGTACATGATACATGTGCTGCATACATTTGTTGCCCTCACACTATATACACAAATTATATGCTATTTCATGAGCTAAATGGCAATGTGTTACACATCTTATATATTACCAGTTGATTATATCTCTTGCATTCTCAAATAATTTGTCCTTAATTGGTTTAAAATTAATACTATATTAGATGTATATATGAAGTTTCTTTATAACTTCTAACTTCTATTGTCGGATTCAATCATAATATATTATATAAATGATTAGTTTTGGATTTATTTTTTATTGGATATGTGGATTCCCATCAAGTACATAGATACCTAATGGGTATATGGATGTCTGCTCAAAACTAGCAATTTAATAAATGAGACATATATGATTATAGGTTTGGGAATACTAATACCCTCCCTGACCCTGCCCCCCCTAATATCCCTAGATAGTTACCATAAACAGAAACATAAATGATCATCTTAACCATAGCACCATATATTTACAAATCAGTATTATTTCTTGTTTTTTTCCCAAATAAATCCTGCCATTTCAATGTTCCCAATAGCTTCAGAGCCACCAGGTGGCTGATCTAGAAGGTCGCCAACTCCAAATACAAGTCTGGATCCAACTGTTCGCTTGCCCATCATAACAGGCTGTAATCTTAGTTAGACAACCTTCACATGGTCACTAAGATCAATCCCATCCTACGCAGTATATCAACACACTTTGGATTTCAACTACTATTTCAGATCTTTGGTTGCTGATTGCATCAGGGTCATTGTCTGATGTAAAACTGACCAACATATTGATCATCGAGATCCACAATGTGAATTGATCCCTTCCGCATTGATCGTCTCTTCTCTATGATCAGGAATCTCATGGAAGATCTAAAAGAGAAAGGGACGAGAAATCCAATGAACCTGCAAGGCTTCTCCTCCTACCTCTTCTTATTCATTTTTCGTCGACCAGCGAAGAGTCCAATGAGGATCTGGATTGAGTTTAAGACCAACCAAATCTCATTCCATCGCATATTATGAAGCGAGCAAGATGGTTAAGACTCGCTTTCTTCGACTGAATATGACCAGACGTATATTCCTGCAAAGATTACAATGAGAAACCCAGACAGAACTGAGAACTGCCACAACCACTTTCCGTTGTTCATCACAGCATTCAGAAACCAAATCCAAAGATTCTGGAGGAAGATATCTAACATAAAGCAGTAACATACTAACATCCACGTTTGTTTCCTTGCAACACTTAAGTGTCTTGGACTCTTGATTCTACACTTAGACCAATTTATGCTGTTTAATGTTTTGCAACTGCACAGACTGCTATCACGCAAGAGAATATGTTTACCCTCCATAGACTGTTCATGTCCCGCGTCTGTCGTTTCTGATTGATTGGCATCAACCTGCAAATACAAATAAAAAACACTAGATATTGACAACGAATGAAACAAGAATATTGTTGGGGTACGAAAATCATACATATAGAAAGAACTGTTATCATTTTATTTTGCATCTGATATATATTAACTTCTCTTGATAATAAAGTCGGTATCTATATATATATTATTTCAAAAAAATCAAAAAATAATGAAAAAAGCCTACACTCCTTGATGTAGGCTCCCTTTTTCCACACACGCACACACACGTACACACACACACATATAGGGAGAGAGAGATAGGAAAGGGATCCTACTCCATTGAGTAGGTAACTTACCTACTCCACTTTCTTTTTTTTCAATATTTTTTTGGAAAATGCTTCTATGGATTTTCATAACTATATCCCTCTAATATGTCATTCAAATTTTGTTAGGAACAAAGAGAACATGAAA
Organism: Ottelia alismoides; assembly: GCA_037367405.1. Taxonomy (NCBI): domain Eukaryota; kingdom Viridiplantae; phylum Streptophyta; class Magnoliopsida; order Alismatales; family Hydrocharitaceae; genus Ottelia; species Ottelia alismoides. The sequence continues at coordinate 431,194 of JAZKJV010001450.1, read as the reverse complement.
AATATATCAAATCAGTGACTGTTAAAAATGAATGTCTGGATGGAGGCCGTAGGAGTCTCTGTTTCTGACGAAATTTGAATGACATATTAGAGGGATATAGTTATGAAAATCCATGGAAGCATTTTAAAAAAATTGAAAAAAAGAAAATGGAGTAGTTAAGTTACCTATTCCATGGACTAGGATCGCTTTTCTCATGCTCACATTTTGTAAATGCGCTATGTATATCACATTTTGTAAATGGATGTCACATGTCTCAAATGTCCTATGTATATCGCATTTTATAAATGCGTTATGTATAGAATTTTCAAAACATGATATATGTGTAGTACGCAAAAAAAAATAGTCGCCTTGGTGCCCAGACGACCCAATGTGCACACCATTTTTTATAAAAGCAAGGCGTTCTTTCTAGGCGCACAGCATGGGGGGATTGTACAGCCGCCTAGGCACGCCTAGACGTGCGCCTTGACATCTATGGAAAACGGTATCCATAAATATACCAAAACTCTAAACCTGGCGACACCGTGTATCGCCCATATATCATTGTTTTTAGGAAATCGCCAGGAACCATGATAAAACCTAGGCTCATACTGGAGGAAGTGCACACATCAAATGATGTGTGCACAACATCAAAGTACCAATGTTCTGAGTTTAAAATGACTGCATATCTTTGATTCAGAATTAAATCCAACCTTTTTTTTTGGAATTTCTGTGCAAATTTATGATTTTGTTCGGATGTCTTGGGGAAGTACATACTTCTTTGATGCATACATAAGTAACATAACCACTGGAAACTCGTTGAAGCTGTCAACTAATGCCAACCGGTTACTTAAGTTGGATGATCTACTAATATGACGATGGATGACTTTCAATCTAACTTAGTTGGTCTTTTTGACAAAGATAAGATAATGGTTTCAACTACATTTGGAAAATAGCTGAAGATATATCATATGATGAACTGTAATGATACTCTCTAACTGCTGGATATATCATAAGATATCATTCGCATAATAATGGTTTCAACTTATGTTAGTTGTTGAAAAGAGTCCCTTTTCAAAATTAGTCTGAATTTAACTTCAATATACATTTCAAGTAATAAATTTTAGTTTTGATTCAAGATGAAGTTCATATCAGCTTTTTTACTCTTTTTTCACGTCAATAAACAGTAAATTTACTTTTTTAGCTATTTGCAATCATCTCAATTTACGTTTTCGTCCGTCAAGATTGGGTGGCCTTCACGACTGACTCGATGCAGCACAATGTCATAGTATCAAATCCAAGGGGAAGTCTTCAACCCAACACATTCTCATTATATCTAGCTTCTACAACGAAGTTTACTATTTCTATTGCATCTCAATATCGAGATACTTTTAATGAAATAATAGGTCCTCAGTGTATAAAGTATAGGAGTGAATTAAGTTTCTTGGAGGCATAAAATTCTGATCTACCGATAGGCGATAACATTAAGATTATGCCAATACATCCCAATTCCCAAGATGGCATAGTATACAGCCTTTACACTACAGCTGTATTACTTGGTTATAGGAGCTGTTTGGATGATTATGAGAGCTGCAGAGAGTTGGAATAAAGAATATGATGTGATGTTACATTGAATGTGATGGAATTCCAATTCATTTCATGCAGTGGGGTAAACTGGGTTACCCCAAGGTAACCCGGTAACTAAACGGACCCGCAGGGTGCGTTTGGTACACAGGTTAGGACGGGTTAAACTGGTAGAGGGTAACCGATTTTTGTGTTTTGGTGTTTGGATAGAGGGTTAAACTGGGGGTGAGTTAGAAGTGGGTTTGTTGTGATATGATTTTATTGAAGTTTGAAAAAGTGAGTAGGTATTGTGATGTGATTGTATTGAAGTTTGAAAAAGTGAGTAGAAGTAGAGTAGTTTATAATCTTTATATGATATGATGGTATAATATATTATTTTTTTGATGGAATTGATGTAGATTTGATTATTTAATTTTTTAAAAAAGAGAAATGTTTGACCCACATTAGAGAGAGAGAGTGAGTGGGTTAGGGGTAAACTCCCCCAAGGGGAGTTTATCCCACCTACCGAACGGGATCTTAGGGTGCGTTTGGTACGCGGGTTAGGGCGGGTTAAACTGGTAGCGGGTAGCCCATTTATGTGTTTTGGTGTTTGGATAGAGGATTAAACTGGGGGTGGGTTAGAAGTGGGTTTGTTGTGATATGATTGTATTAAAGTTTGAAAAAGTGAGTAGTTATTGTAAGTGATTGTATTGAAGTTTGGAAAAATGAGTAGAAGTGAAGTAGTTTATAATTTTTATATGATATGATGGTATAATAGGTTATTTTTTGCTGGAAATAATTATGGAGAATTGATTTATGTAGTTTTTTAAAAAGAAATAAAATGAGGCCCATGCATGAGAGAGGGGGAGTGGGTTTACCCCGGCTCCCAAACGGGGCCTTATAGTTTACTTGGTTATATCGGTGCATCCGAGCTGCACAGATATTTCCTTCGCATATCGTTGTATTTTCCTTTGTACATTAGTATTCCTTTTTGGTATTAATACATTCTGGCCTCGCATAGAGGATGGTCATGTTCAACAGTTGCCTCTTTTTCCTGAAGGCATGCATACAGGTACGTATTCGGGTTGAGGACACAACATGAATCCTCGCGCTGCTATTTAGACTAATTTTACTACCAAAATGGATCTGAATTGTCATAAAATCTTAGTAAATGTAGTGCTTGTATATGCAACTAAGGGTTCGACTTTTAGAACCATACTAAATGGGAACATTTAGCAGCAATAGTCAGAATGAAAAAAAAAGCGGCCGTGTTTTTTTTTATAAAAATTTTCAAACGAATTTACATGAATATCAAGAATTTAGAATACCAACCTCATATATACTGCAGACGGCCTATTCTTGTAAAGCCACTTGACTTTCGATATTCGAGTTTGACGGTCCAAAATCGGATTAATTGAACTGCATCACTTAACACCAAAATAACGTCAGAAAAATCTATAAATTACAGACAACTTTCGCTTAACATGGTATGAAATCAGATTTGTCTCATCAAATCAGATCCGACGAATATATGCAAGGCATGATTAGAGTAAGTCGAATTTGAGGCTCTAGAGCAGCCAACTATTAGTGTATGACCAGGCAACCGATGGTCTTCCCAGTCAGCATCAAGGTAGCTAGCATCCTCCCTAGTTCTCCGCGTTAAGCTTCCGTTACACAGTCCACTCCACTAACGAGCAACCTAGACGACACTGGACTGCTTTCATTGAACTAAATATATGACCAGTCAGTTAGAGAGGGTTATCTCATTAGTTAGCATTTTGGATTCTGGTTCAATACCACAAGTCCTCGAATTCGCAATTTTTGGTGAGCTACCGAGTGACTGCAATCATCAATAGGCCCATAAATACGAACCACGCCAAAAACCATTACCATCATTCATGAAGAAAATCGGTGCATGAATTGACAACCTCAGGAGAAACAAAAACCACAAGCATCATATGAAACCTCAAAAACAGACATCAGCAAGAGGGATCTCAGAAAATTGAGACAAGATAAGGACCCAAAAGATTCGATCAATCACCTACTACCACATAGGCATACATGAAAACTCAATTCCCTATCATGATGTTTCCAAGTAGGAGGAATCCGTTACCTCAATCAAGCGCTGCTCCTCGTGTCACATGCTTAGATTATGATCGACAACATCAAGATCACAAGAGAATTTCTTCAAAAAAAGATCACAAGAGAATGCGAGCATTTACTAAAAAACTCTTATGGATTTGGGGAAGAATCAAGAAAAAGCAAGATACATACATTAGAATGAAGGTTCGAGGCCTTTAACTCCCCCCTCTCTCTGTGGATGATTACAGAGAATGAAACATGAGGGTTTTAGGAAGGAAGATTAGGGATAAACCAGTGCTTGAAAAATGGAAACAAAACAACTCCAGTAATTCTCGCAACCGAAGGTTCGAGACCTCCATCATAAGTGTGTGCGCAAACAGGGCATTGAGCAAAGTTCCCCATTTAAAACCTGGGGCCAGCCTTTATATGCATATATTGAGTTATACAACAGTCTGTACTTAGTATCCATGACTATGAATGTATGCATGGCCCAAAATGCCAATTTTACTAGCATGTCAGTGAAACAGGAAACCGACATGTTGCCGAAATCTGTCTCAAATTAAGGCAGACAACAGTGGAAACAACAAAGACATGGGGCGAAATTCACCGTACCGGTGACATTTCGATACATCGGCGAAATGTCAACGCGAAATGTCAACGAAATTCGCCAACATTTCAAGCCATGATGTATGCGAATCAATAGTATTAGGATTTACACACACACGTAGAAACCTAAAATGGACAAACACATATTAGGGGCAAAAAGTCCCATTTTTGAATGGGCAAAAAAACCTCTCACCGGCACCTAGGCAAGCCCCTAGAGTGCTTTTGAGTTTTGACAACACTACTCATAAGCTAGCTCCAATTCAGTGAATGGTCCCCAGTTCCACCATCGACTATTATCATCTCCTTAAATAGTTGATGACACAGAGAGTGGGTCCTCCTATAGAATGTATTGATGTTTGTCCCCTCTAGTAGAATCATTCTAAACCTTCCTTGTGCAAGCTAGTCCTCATGTCATTTGATCAACGTGGGCATAATGAAAGGGCGGCAAGAGCAATCTTCTAGATTGTAAGCAGTGTATTATCATTCCTTCCTAATAGCACAAAGTCGTGTTGATGATGGACCATGATCGTGGCGATAATGGAAGGCAGTTACCATGAGTGCCCAAGCCTTTTATTGCTACTAGAGCATAGGTTGCAACAGGAATGAAAGACTGACTGACTGTTATTGCATATTGATGTTGTAACTATGCTCGAAGTTTAAATTCTACCTCAAAGGTACCAAGACCTCTAGGTCTTCTCACCTTGGAAGAGAGATGCAGGAGACCTTTCAATCAAGGTCCCCTCACATCTCAATTGTGTCACGAGTTGCCCACATTGCTGTTAATGCATCCCTTCAAAACCAGATATTTTCTTATGCAGTTTCAACAAACCTAGTTATTGACGACAACTTAGTAATGAGGGGCCCCGTGGTTTTCATAACCTCGATAGCGAGTTTACTAGTGCATTATCTTTACTAGTGCATTATCTTTAAAATATTAGCCAACAAAAGAGAATGACAAGTTTATATTTGCTGACAAACAATTTGCATTCATAATAAAGCATTTCTTACATCTCTTCGAAAGATGTCGGAAGTGCAGTAAGTAATCAAGAGACTTAACATGGCAACAGTATTGAAAATAATCATGATCATCATACTTCATGGAATGACTGTAGTGACAATGGATTCTAGTGTAACACTGGCAGCAAAACAAGCACAAAGTATCTTGACTAACTGAATTAAGGTAACAGCATATATTGGTGATTGCAATGTCCAAATACATGCTTGACGGAGGGCAAAAGATTTTTTATTTTTTTTACTGTTGAAGCGAGAAATGACCTATAATGAACCCGTATATTGATTTAGTTTTGAGTTGAGATAAGTTTGCATTTACATCAACTTTAGCCAATAACGATGTGTTCTGTAAATGGGAATATCCAATTTTATATCCTAATGTTATCTTATACTTTAAAAGGAATGGAGTACCTTGTGGAAACAGTTGATACTTTACACAGACTGGTCCCTCGGAAAGATTTGTCATTCATCCATCCTTCCTCAATTCAGCAGATAAGCAACTGGCATATCTCCACTCTTCCCATTAGTGAATCCCGGAATCAAACACTTCCTAGCCCATGTTGCCGTTTATTATTTCCCGTGCACCAATAGATCTTTTAAGTGCACGGACTTAGCACAGAATGCCTGGGAAAAGAAGGTGTTTGATTGCACGATATAACCTCAATGAATAACACAAACTCAAACCAATGAATAATAAACTGGTGAAGTAAAATTGCATCCCAAAACTGAAACACTCTGTTGACAAATTTCAATGGGATTCGAGGTATGGTTATACTGAACCAGATCCCTGTGCAAACAATGGCAGGAAAGCAACAAGGAAGTTTGAAATAATCGCCGCATCAAAACTACTTACAGATCTTTTAGTAGGCAGAAATAATCTACAGATCTTCCAGTAGACCAAAGAGATGTGCAGGTAGGTTTGATATGACGAGAGTTCCAAACCTTTCCACAAATTTAATCAAAGACGTAACTGAAGTTTGAATTGGTCTCAAAAGATAATTTATTCAATATGTAGGGCTTCTTATATAGTGTGAACCCCAAAAAAACCCTAACAATGGAAAATGTCCTCTATTGGACTCCAAACTACAGAAAGGGTATAGGTAGAAAATATCAAAAATAGAAAATACATGAATGGCCAATAATAGATAAATAACATCAATACTCCCCCTCAAGTTGGAACATATCTATCAATCATATCCAACTTGGAAGTCAACAACGAGATCCGTTTCTTTGGAAGCACTTTTATGAATATACCTACAAGTTGGAGTTCCATAGAAATGTGAGGAGCAGCAATCATCCATTCTAGCACTACATTTCGAATGAAGTGGCAATCCACCTCAATATGCTTGGTTCGTCCATGAAAAACATGGTTGATAGCGATGTACGTGGCATGTTTGTAGCCATAATAGAGAGGAACATGGGTTTTGTCAGCTAAAACAAGTTCTTGCATAAAAAAGATGTCATGTAATCTCGCACGTGGCTTGAGTCACGGCTGTGTATTATACTTCCGCACTTGATCTATTGACCACAATATGTTTCTTAATGCGCAATATGACAAGGTTTCCACCTATAAATATAGCAAACCCATTTGTGGATCTCCTATCCTCATGAGAATTTGTAAAGTTAGCATCTGCATAAGATTTAAAGTCAGTGTACACATTGGCAGTGTAGAAGATCCCCTTCCAGGTGCTTCTTCATATATCGAAGAATGCGAAGAATGCTCATCAATGGATATAACAAAATTTCTTCATGTACTAGCTAGCTTTGCTCACACCATAAGAGATATTGAGCTTAATGACAATAAGATTGATAGTTTGCTCATTGGATTTCTGTAACGCGTGTTATCTTCAAACATGAGATCCAATTGAGGTGGTATGTCCCTGTGATTCTGCATGAAAGGATGGCTTATAGCTAAGTAAACCAACATATGAAAAAAATTGTCTAAATAATTCTTCCTATGAAACAAATGTAACCCTTTTGCATTATGAATCACCTCAATCCCAAGAAAGTAGCAAAAATGATCATGGTCCCTAGGGACAACCACCTTCTTAAGGAAGGCCTTAGTCTCAAGAATGCATACACATTTGTCATCTGGAATAATCATATCATCAACATGTACAAAAGCATCACGATACCTCAGGCACGTCGCCAAACAAATACAGAGTAATCAGATGTAATCCTGTGAAAATCAAGAGAGTTGATCTAAATGGGTTTATCAACCCAAGCTCATAGAGTGTTTTAGGCCAAAAATGGCCTTATGTAGACATCACATATACTCCTCGATGGAGTAACACTGTGTTTATGTCATATATATCTTCATCAAGATGACCATAGAGGAAGGTATTCTTCACATCAAGCTGAAAAATAAGCCATTTTTTCATAGCATTGGCAGGAATGCATATAATTGTGTGAATGGACCCCATCCTAGCCCCTGGAGGCTGGAGTGAATGTCTCAAAATAGTCTACACGATAAATCTGAGTGAAGCGGCGAGATAAGATCACGCTGGTAGCAAAGATGGTGTACACATTGTCAACATGGAGATGATTTATTAAGAGCAAGGCCTTAAATGTCGGTTTCGGTCACCATTTCGGTACCGATCAAAACAAAATTTCGATGGAACTTCGGTGGAATTTCGACCGAAATTTCGGTCATTTCGGTCATTTTTTGTACTAGGACCCCCATATTTCGGTCATTTCGGTCAAATTTCGATTTCGACTGGATATCGATATTCGACAGAAATTCGACCGAATTTCGCTGAAATTTGAGGCCATGATTAAGAGAGGGAGGCCGAATCATGCTTCAGTAAGTCCACTACTATATATCATGAAATTATGTCTCCGAGTTACCTTAGCTTCCTCGCACCTTCTCCTTGTCCCTCCTTCGCTTCCTCACACCCTCTCACCATCCCTCACTGTAGTGGAGAGAAGATTATATGGAAGAACTATGCTACAATGGTGGAAAACCTTACTATATGTCAGCAAGATATAAACACTCCAAGCTATCATATGAATAATGACGCAATTATCAATAGGCACTTGCAGTTATTTATCTTTCAGCCTATAGAAATAATAAAAAATATATGATTTCTGTTTCAAGTGAAGAACTCGAATCTGTCCAGAGTAGTTTCGAGTTTCTCATTGTTTTACTTATAATAATGCTTGTAAAGCCTTACAAGTATATCAACTTGCATGTCTTATTGAGCATGTCAAATTCAAAACCAAAATCATAATTTACATATATACATATACTCCCAATGTAATCAAGATCACTTGCCACTATCATGGTGCTTAGTCTGTCAACTGATTGTCTGGAGATTGTTTGGTGGTAAAAACCCCTCTGCATGCAACATGGGTAATGCACAAGGGGCACATCATAAGTTCTCGTGTACCTTTGGAAGTAAGATCAACATTTCTTTATCCATGGCATGTTTTCATTTTCCAACCATGATCCTTGAGAGCGCTATGTCTGTCACGTGGAATGAGCATTGCCATAAAAGCATATGTAAATCCCCGTCACATCCCTGTCACATCTGGATATACCATCAATAGAAGTAACATGTGACAAAGGATGCAGATTACATTGACTTTGGACTTCCTTGAAGCAATAGGAAGTTCTAGAGGACCATCAGAATTTGTAGCAGTGGGGCCATCTGAAAGAAATTCATCAACACGCATGCAAGATCTCCAAAGGAAGGTCACTAACATACCTAGAGAAGTAATCAGTCTATTCAAAAATATGGCATCCGCTGAAATGTAATAGCAACAGCTAACATAGTCATAACATATATATACCTTTTAGGTTCTAGATATCCAAGAAAGACGCTTGATTGCACGAGAAGATAAATTATCTTCAGTATGAAAGTTACGAACAAAGGCAAAGCAATCAGTGACTGGATTTGTGGCAGCGAATACAAGGAGGATAGCTGCAACCACAACCATCGCCAGAGTTACAACCTTGACCTCCTTGTGAACTATGGCGACCACAATGTCTAGATGTCACAGAAAAATAACGCTTGCTACAACCTGAAAGCTAGACTGTCCAAGAGAACTTAGGAGTTGTTGCAGATGGCCAAAAGTCACATTGATGAAGGGAACATAATTGAGGTGAGAAATTAATCTTTCATTGTTTAGTAGCGAAGATGCTATTCGACTAGAAGTTTCCACTTTGACCACTCTGCAACTTGATTGGCACAACGAGCTGGCTGAAAAATAGTCAGTTCCTCATAGAGGTCAGTAATATGTTAATGATAATCAACAAGCATGGAGTCTCCCTAAGATGTTCCAAATCCGCATATAGATATCAACGAGGGTTGTGAATATGGTCTAAGCCAATTCATCCAATATGTCCTTGGTTGTCTCCTTGTACAAGAGATTGAATACGATGTGTGTCTCAATATCGTTGGTCATCCATGTCATGATCTGGTTGTTGTTGCTCAATCGGGAATCATATTCCTTGTCCATCTCCTTGAGCATCTACTTTGTAACAACGCAAATCTTCCTTTGACTACCAATTTACATTGCGAAAGATCAAGACCAGAGTACATAGTTCACGAACCCTTGGTTTAAAAGAAGTCTCATATACCCCCATGGATGAGGTGGATATCAAGGGCTTCATTCCGATCGGAGTCCTGACCACTATGATCAGGAGGAGAAGATCAAAGTAGTTACATGACAAATTACTCAAGCATCAAAGAATTAGTGGTGATAGAATTGTTGCCTATGGTAGCGACTATATGATCGCAGTTGATAGTGGGGTGCTCCATGAGGGTTGGGGTGTGCCCAAGTAGTGGTGCTTCACAGGAGCACTGAGGCGTTGGGTCGAGGCAGTGGGCGATGGGGCTAGCTAATGCCACAAGGCCTAAAGACGAAGCGCACGCTGCATACTAGTTGCTTGAGTGCCGAGGTGCAATAGCACCGCTAGGCTTTGAGACGACGGCGCTACTAGGGCAACGAACCGGCAATTGCTACCCAAAGAAGAGAAATGACAGTCGTGTGTCATAAAGGCTTGGAGGTGAGGTGCCCACTAGGGCAAGAGAGGCTTAGAACTTCAAGCTAGCACCGTCACTCTAATACCATGTAAAAAATTTTGTGTAAAGAATGAAATAATTTTAATCAAGTGGTGTGATTTCTTATATAATGTGAGATCCTAAAAACCATAACTATAGAACATACATAAATGTCCTTAACATGACTCTTAAACATGAAAAAGCTACAAATAGAAAGTATTAAAAATAGAAAAATATATGAATGGCCAAAAATTAATCAATAACATCAATAGTTTCCAGTAGCATGTGAGGGATACAATGCTTTTAAATACTTTTTGAATTCAAAAGAAACCCCATATTTCCATTCTCGACAAAATATCATTTCATAAGATCATACATATCTACAAGTATGGCCATTACCAATTCAACATTAATAAAGTATATATTTGTCACTAAAATAATGTCTAAAAATCATAATAGTATGTAATAAAGTTTGTCCCTAACATTAAAATCCCAACAGAATAAATTCTCAATTACATAGGAGTTATAGATAACATCAAAACCAAAATAACACTTCTCAACAATGTTCTCTTATTGTAAAATATAAAACTTCTAAGATTTGGTGTTTAAGGTCTTAGCTTCTTTGAGTCTTCTACCTGAAAATGGTTTCAAATCTCAACTAAACCTCTAAAATAAAGAACACCATCATGATAAAAATATTGTTGAAGATAGTGTTGAACAAGATTTAGGTTTTTATGCCAAGCTTCCAATCTACAAGCTAGGAAATGAAATGTATTAAGTAGCCATTTTTCAACATGCCTATTTTTTTGGGCATGTAAACTTGATCGTTAGTTTCAAATCACAATCTAGATGATCATAATGGCACATACCAATTTGCTCCAATGTGGATTAAAATACAAATGCATGAAAAAGCACAATGCATTATAAAAATAATCACCATTGACATTATAAAGCAATTGACATTGACTATGATAACTATGCATCATCCCTCTAAATCTCAGATGCTAGGGGTTAAACATATTTTGTATTGAAGTCTGCAATGCGGCCTCGTTTCAAAAGACACATGCAGACTCGACAAACACTTCCACATCTTTAAAAATGTCAAGTTCGCAGTATAGACTCACCCACTTGTTCAGATACATTTTCTTTACCATAGCGAATTACCAGCTTATATTCGGTTCAAGTTCTCATCTAAACAAAAAAGGATAACTTGAATACAAATAAATCAGCCAACAATTAAGAATTCGGTATGCCAATCCAGATTTAATGAGACTCGCAATGGAAAACATTTGTTTTCAATACAGGAGAAGTTATCAATGAGACTTTCATGTCAATCAAAAGTAGATAATTAAATGGCATTCCCATTGTAAAAACTGCAGGCAATGTAAAGATATGTACTTAAGAGACTGAAGCTGCACCAAGAATGTGCTGATGGTTCGACTCCCACAAATCCCTGGCCTTCTCAGCCAAGGTGTTCCGCAAAGCAGCCGCCTCTTTCGCATCATTACTCCCCCCAACCCCACGTCCCTTTCAGACCAAACACCATTCCCGCTATCCCCAGACCAATCTTCATTCTCACCTGAAAGTGCGGAGTAGTCCTCTCTCATCAACAGAACATTATGAAGGATCGCACATGTCCCGATGCATGCGACCGCCATCCTCCTCTCCTCATCCGTCATCTCCCTTTCAAGGACTCCCCAACCCCTGAGGCTCCTGACAGTCCTACCTACAGGCACCATCATTCGCCTATGCACCATGTTGAACGCCGCCTCCTTCGTCCCGGCCTCAGCATTCTGATAAGGAACCATAACCCACGGCAGGAGCGGGAATTCATCCCCCCAACCAAATACAGCCCCCGCCCGAGTAGCTTCCCATCCACGACGTTCATGTACAACGAAGAACGCTGCAAACCCATCCACGATCCCGCCTTTCTCCCGCCATAGCCCGCGCTGATGCTCAGGATCCTGCAATTCGCGCCCGCGACGATCTGCACGGGCACCTGGAACCTCGTAGAAGCGATCGCGCCGCAGAAACCGGGGAGCGAGCTGGGGATCGTGAGGAACGCGTCAGAGAGCGCGGAGGTCCATTCCGGTGGCGGGGAAGGCGAGCCAGAACCGGAAATTGGTGCAGAGAACGCGGCAGAGGCGCTTAGTGCAGGACCGGGCAACCGATTCGGAGATACCAAACAGCCGAGCTACGTCAGCGTAGGGGCAGCCGGAGGCGAGCCGGAAGAGTGCGACGGCGAGACGGGCGGGAGGGCGGAGGTCGGGGCCGGAGTCGAGGAGAGGCTCAAGGAGTGCGGAGAGCCACTCGAAGGTGGAGGAGGACATGCGGAAGCACAGGCGGAAATGGTCAGGCGCCGCCGCGGGAGCGGCGGAGGCGGCAGCGGGAGGGGAGGAAGTGCGCAAGCGTTTGCGACGGAGGGAAGCAGAGGAGGACGGCGGCGAAAGGAGGAGGAGAACCAGGGTTTGGGAGAGGGCGGAGGAGAGGAGGGCGGAGCTGGATCGGGAGGGGCTCGGGTCCATCGGTGGTAGGAATTTTGCATGGAGGAAGCTGAGGTGCGGCGGACTTTATAGGAAGGTGAAGGAATTTTTGTTGGGTTGGATTTCTTTATCTGTGTGGGGATCACCTATGGGGGGTAGACGAGTGGTGAGATCTTTGGATTATTTTTCTTCCTTTTATATTGTTTTTATATTATTAGGGTAAATTATAATTTGAGTCCCTATCTATGGGTCTAATCTCAGAATGCGTCCCAATCTTTAAATTGTAACTATGCGGTCCTAGGGCCATTAATGTATGAAACTTTTTGGGACTAATGACGAGTATGCCCTTGTTTAAAAGTTGGAACCCAACTCTCACTTCTTTCCCAACAAGGGCATATTCGTCATGAACCTCAAAATTTCCATTTCATAAATTCTTAGCTTCTTGGTTATTCAAGACACATTGAAACATATTACATAGAAATTGACGGGAGACGGGCAACAAGCTGCGCCGCCAATCCCTTTTGAATGGCAAATCCAATCCTTCGAAATACAACATTCATAGACTTAGGAATCATAACATTGCTATGCATGATTTTTTGAATCCTCTTAAGGAGCTCCCTGCATTCTGGACCCGAATCATTACAATTTAAAGATCGGGACTCATTCTAGGATCGGACCCATAGATGAAGACCCAAATTGCGATTTATCCTTTATTATGGTACTCGGCCTGGAGGTTTGGGGGAAAGCCGCTCGTCGATAATTTTGATGTGGACTCCTCGTTTCCTGACTATTTTTTTAAACTTTAAAGTTGACACTCTATTCCAAATTAATACAATTTGATAATTTTATGGGATCGATCATGAGCAATGGATGGTCCAGAGGTGGTTGCGGTGTTGCAATATTCGTCTACTAGTTAAGAGTTCATCTTTTTTGACAACTTTTTATAGTCGATATGTGTAGCGTGATTTAGTACTTCGTGTTATATTGAAAAGATTTAAAAAAACAAGAATATATCACATATGGGAGAATATTTATCTGCTGCGTTCTATAAATCCCATTGCAAAGATATTATATTGCAAGTTCATGAAAATGTCACGCATCTTATCTGCTCCAGCTTAATGTTGGTGGAAATACTCTGTCGTTGTGTGTATTGTCTTCACTGATCCTTTTTTTATGGTTTTACAGCAAAGTTACTGGTAACAGGTTGCTATTGTTTTGTGCAAAATGATATCTCGCAAAAAATGGGATTAATCTTTAGCCTTTGTAACACATATTACATGAATGATTCCGATGCTTCTAGTCATATGAGATTTGATAGCGAGATTCTTAACAGGAGATTGAATTGCGTCTATCTGAATCATGACAAAAAATTAATAGTTGGGATCCTAGTAATAATACGATTCATTTGTAGGCAAATTTCATGCCAAAATATCCCCACTCCTTTGGGTGGGGTTTCTAAGTCCATACATCATCTTAATAATATAAATACTATATACAATCTTCTCGAGGGGTGTGCGTGATTATTGGGATGGACATCGGATACTCATAATAATTTGTCCCGCAAATTAGGAGCCCCACCCTATAGTGACCACATATACACAGATCATCAGTGTTGGTATTACCTAGTGTCAATGATGATCCCTCCCCCTCCCCTCTCAATGTTCCTCGATAATGGATCAAGGACTCAAGCTTAGAATATTACAAATAGTATCGGAGTGGGTTCCTTCTGTAGTGGAAAAACTACCTAAGTTGTGGAGCCCCCCTATAAAGAGATATGAGGAAAATGATATCCGCAGTGTGCATCCGCCACTATCACTGGAAATAACTGATGAGTCATATCGTCATAGATGGAGAAAGAGAGAGGCATGAGGAAGCCTAATCCCCCCCCCCCACCCCACCCCAATGCTGGGATTTCTCTTTCTATCCCCTTCCGTGATTATATAAATTGTATGATAGAACAGAAGAGACGTGGAATGTTGGCCCCACCATTCTCTCATATCGAGCTCGTGTTAATTTTGTCTTTCGATGATTTTTTATATTTCTTATACGTACCTTTTTAGCAATTCAATCTTATAAATGAATTATTGATTATGATAAGATTCATAATTATGATAATTCTCTCATAAATTATCGATTATGATAATTATATTATCATGAAGATAATTAAGCAACAACCTCAACAATAAATAAGGTGGACGTCAATTCTTTGAGAAGCATAGACGTCCACCATGAGAGTTCTAATGAGATTAAGATCTCATATTTTTTATTAATTATTATTTTATTTAAATGATAAGTAAAAAAGATAATCCAAGTCCTATTTCTTGATGAACAAGTATTTAGTCATAGCATTTAATCCATCATCCAAGGGATGAAAAAGTGGACGTGTACTATAAGGAGTATAAATCCTCATAGGCGTCCACCCTTCCTATATAAGAAAGACGGTGGCCTCAATCCAAGAGCACGCTTTATCTCATCGAATTTCTCTTGCCTTGAGAGTTGAGAAGAGAAAGTACATGTCTACTCCATGAAGGCGAGCGATTATGCCTCACTCATCACGGAAGCGTGGATATCATATCACATACGATATAGGTTGACTAGTCATTACTAGTTGATGTGATAGCAGAAATTAGAATATTTTTTTAATGAAATCACATAATATGGGAACAATTCCTCTGATGTTTCATTAAGATCACACGGGTAATAGGATTACCTCTTGAAGCATGATCATGATCCACGTCTCTAAGTGAAGAGACCTATTATCTTAATTCTGATCTGATGTTCAGATCACTTGTAGGTGCATGGATGAGACGTATGTTTCACACAATTCAAAATGATAATCCAAGCAACAAAGTTCCTGATTTTATCTCACAAAATATGTTATCTCCTTCATGTGCTTGAGGTGCCGAAGCAGACAGAGAATCACGAGCAATCAATCCAGCAGTACGACAACAGTGTGACGACAATCACGCTCTCAACAACAACTTGAAAGATGGCCACAAGGAATTGAGAGAGAGAGAGAGAGAGGATATGTAGAGAGAGAGTTGTCGCAACAATTGTGTCAACTAATTTTTTTCAAGAGCTAGGGTTAGCCTTTCTTTTTATAAGTGGATGGTGGAGATACATCCTAATTAAGAATCAACGATTGAGATTAAACGATAATATTTGTGATCCAAATATTAAGAATTAATAAATTAATTATTAATTCATGCTCTATAAGTTAATCTAAAAATAAATCACTATCATGAATAAAGAGGAAAAGAGAGAGCTTGCTTATATAAATGAGGACAGGAGATAGTATCCTTTCCCATTTAGACTGATGCCTACCATAAGGATTAAAGAGAGATGCTCTCTCTTTAATGTAATCTCATTACATTAAATCTTTATCCATAGAATTATTTATTAATAAAATATCATCAAATAATTTGCAAATTATGTGTGACTATTACAAATAAAACATTGTTATTTATGAATCATATTCATCCATTAAAAACTAAATGTAAATAACATTTACATTTAATTTCTCAATGTGAATCTAATTCACATTAATATTTAAATTATGAACCATATTCACAATTAGCTCTCTCCATGATATTACAGATTACATCTACAGTATCCATATTATTATAAATAGTACTATCTGTATTAAATTGAAAAATCCAATTTAATCTTATATGTCTCTCTACACGTGTCCAAATAATGTGAATCGCATCTACATTATTATTGATAGTTAAATCCAATTAAATCATCAATTTTCCAATGCTTAGATATTATCAATAATATAACTATTCTTGAACTCTTTCAAGAATAGTGTGCCTTATTCGTGTATACTTGGAGATAAGGATAGCGCGATTGTATATTCCATTAATAACAACTTGAATATCGAGATCTAATCTCAGCTTTAGATCTAGAAGACCTCTCAGATATGTTTGATCAAGTTCGATAGAATATCCAATCTTTTGATTGCATTCGAATCATATTCAGATCAATGTCAACCATTTGGACTAAGATTGGTTAACTACTCTACTGAATGGAGTCATTAAAATCTAAACATGTTTCATTACTCCTTCGGAATGGAAATGTCACAGTTATCTAATAGATTAAGATTGCATCTCCCTCGAGTATTCTCGATACTCGTACATCCAATATATCGAAAGATCTAGAGCAAATCCGAAGTTCTGATCATATTTGAACTGTCTTCTTCAGTGTTTTATCATTAAGTTTCTCATTCGATCATTGAGAGTTGGTGTCAATCATATGCTTTCCAAAAGCATATATCATACCTACAAATCATGTCATCCTTCCAAAGCAAGATAACCATCAATGGATTTTGGTTGGTCCCAATATCTCATGAGTAAGCTCGCGTGTTCCGATTCAGTAGTGAACATTTATGATCCCTTTGAGAGATTGTATTACCTAAATGCCCTTGTATGCACACCAGCTCGCAATGTATAGACCTCGATTAGGTCATCAACCTAATGGTTTTCCTAATGTACATGCTTAGACATATAGTAACACATATGCTTATGGTCAGGGGAAGCGTGCCTATATCGCGACAGCATAGGACATAGGTCTTTGATATCTCGATCTCTTTAAGTAAACTCTTTGACTTAACTTATCGTGAGAACATACGATATAGGTCTTTTATTACATTAATGGGTTGTCAAAATATGTATAAAACGAATACAATAACGAATAGCATATGAATATATTCACATTCGTTTTCATCCATATGTAGGAGTATCTATTTCACACGAAACATGAATGACATAATATAGCGATATAGTTATGAAAATCTACTGAAGCATTTTAAAAAAATAAAGAAATGAGAAAAATGAGATGGGGAAGCTAAGTTAGCTCCTCACGAGGCAGTCTCGTTTTAGCCTTATATACTGTACATGTTCTTTTTACTTAAATGTCCTCAAGTTTTTTGTTCACAAATAGGACCTTTATAATAATATTTTGTTCTTGATAGGATTTTTTTACATATATAACCCTACCAAAATTTTGTTAATTACATATATGTCCTTGCTAATCGATAAGTATTCTATATCATATATTTTACCTCTATTGGATTCTTATACAATGACACCCTAAATATTTCATATTATATAAACTCCTTTTCATGGAAATCTTAGACGTGCGGTCTTTTAAATTACACAAAGCATGCACTTCCATGTGGTTCTTACTCACATATAAACATGTAGGTATAATATCTTCCTAACATGTCATCTTTCAATGTGGTTTTAAATCTACAGTATTTTCCCGATTTAAACGATAATTAAAAAATATCGAAAAAATCTAACATGAAGCGACGGTTTTCTGTCATTGTCACCTATTAATTTGGTCGAGCTGAAAATTGGACAAATTTGCATTAAAGCTATGTCGATCTCACGTCACCATCCTCAGATTTCGTCGTGGAAATGATGGCTTATTGATGGCCATCTCATGTTCTTTGTTTTTTATTTTATTTTTTTTAAAAAAATCAAAGGCTCGCTTATTTTATTGGTTATTTATGTCACGTTTATGAGGAATTTCGCTGATTTTTAAGATGAAATAAGTCGAAATTTCGAATTTAAATGAATATGTATACATATATAAACAATATTTATATATTCAATATAATACATTAGGATTCTTTTCTTTGATTTTTTGCAAAAAAAACATCGAAGCATGTGGTGGGTAACCCGCACAACAAGGGATATGTTTCCAATAATATCACACCTACGCTAGATAACCCCACAACAAAGGATCTGCTCCGAGTAATATCACACTCACTATGGGAGCAGGTCGTACAACAACTGCTTAAGCCGCTCGATCGTGATCGAGCGGTTCACACGATTTCACACTTTACTGCAGAGACAACACTGCATAGACGATCCGGTTTAACTCACGATGGGTAACCCTCACAACAAAGGATCTGCTCCGAGCAATATCACACTTGCGCTTATGTTTGTATTGATAGAAAACAAATGATGTATTGGCGTTTGTTTCATTAAGATTGTGAAATAAGATTTAGATTTTGTGTTACCTTAGTTTAAAAAATCTATTCCTTTTAAAATATTCTTAAACAAACTCCAAGGAAGATACATGGAAGCATCCTGTTTTAGTTTCACATTGAAAAGATAAAAAAATACGATACGAGATCAAACGTGACATCTAGGGCTTAGATCTTTGGAATATTATTAAGAAAATTTGACCTTAATAATTTATTGAGTTTGGATCTAAAAAGATTAGTTGATAATAATAAAAAATACTTAAGCTTAAGTTATCATATAGTAATCCCCACTCTTATAACTCGCTCTCACATTTTATAAGTTTCAGATGCATGACTGTGTTTGCATGTCTAGATCCACGTCTCATTCGATTAAGCATTCTCAATTAACTTATACT
The DNA here is from genome assembly GCA_037367405.1 of Ottelia alismoides. Taxonomy (NCBI): domain Eukaryota; kingdom Viridiplantae; phylum Streptophyta; class Magnoliopsida; order Alismatales; family Hydrocharitaceae; genus Ottelia; species Ottelia alismoides. The sequence goes on along the minus strand of JAZKJV010001450.1, from coordinate 412,077 downwards.
AAGCATGTCTAGATCCTTAACAGCTATCAATATTTCATTACATAGTATCGATAATTTGGGAACTACATCTAATCGAAACGAGATCTTGTTGGCCATTTACTATTGTATTATGCTTCTAGTCTCATAAAATTTATACCGAAGCCAAATCAAATTAGCTCGTAAACAAAAATACAATAATCACTGCAATAAAATTGACTCGAAACAATAAATATATCAACATTTTTGGCATATTTTCAGAAGTTAAACATATAAGAGCTAATACTATTTCTGGCTCGATTATTTAAATTTGAGATAAATAATATATTCATTGCTACATTCCTCGCAATTATCATAGAACAATGGTTCTTCACTGTTTTTTTCATATAATCCTGGTTAAATTTAGCAAAGTTTAATAAAAAATTATGAATAAGTTAATGAAAAAATTGTCATTACGAACCTTTAACATCGAATGCAATTGTAACCAATATTCTATTTATTTATTAGCCTATTTCAATTTTATTATAGTGAATCAAGTTGATTTCTCACCTCCAAGAAATTTATCTATCTTGTTGGCGGTGACATGGATAAAATTTAAATGCATTAATTTTTTTGGAAAACTATAATATTTTTCCTGTGATATTTCCTTCTTCCATAAAAATATTCAAAGTTCTTACTTTTACATTACAGATTTTAATATTACACAATATTTCTAGATTTATATATTTAAATCGACTATGTCTTCCAGTAAAAGGCATTAAAAAGCTTAAATGATTTGATGGTAAAAAGTATGCCGACTTCCATATTATAACATTAGAGTCTAAATACCCTACATTGTCTATTACAAAATACTTCAAATCGAGCAAGATCATCTTAAACCTAAAAAACATTAATAAACATTGATTGAATACTAATTCTGTCACCATTTACGATTACTCTGACAATAAGAAATTTAAACATAATTGAACTAATGGGCATTTTCACAGAATCACCATATGAAAAAAATATATAATGACCATTTTGAATGAATTCTTTGTAACTTCCATTACAACAAAATTGAACTAAGGTAATGAATAATTCAAAATCTTTGTTATCATAACTTCTGATTTTAAAGGTATAATAACATATATTATTTGTTCTTAAATCATTTTTTATTGTAATTAACAATGCAGGTCATATACATTGCTGAAGGTTTGTATAACAACTATTTTTTTATTAACTTATCCATTAAAATATGTGTTAACCGTTTATAAGTTTAACTATGTTTAGAAGTAAAAGTTATCGATTAACCATTGCTATATAATTTGTTGCAAGGAAATATTCATTGCGAATTTAAAGAATCACGAAATAAATAATAATCCTTAGTGTATATTGAGCTATGAAAATATACCAATGAATATTGAATTATTCATTGCCTTGCTATGAAAATAGAATTTTTTATCTATAGGTCATTTTATTTGTAACGGATTTTTGTTATCACAAAGTAAGACATATTTTTAGCTACAAATTGGGTATACATTATAAGCAACAATTTTTTTGTTGCTAAAGTGTCGGTAACGATAAATCATTGTTAGTATTCTTTGGCTACTCTACTTCTGACAACAATTTTTGTAAGATGGTTAAATTGTAGGAACTCAAATTTTTGTTGCTAAAATTATAAAATCAAGTGCCGCATATCATGGCTATAGTATATTTAAAAATATTCGGATGAGTTCTCGTTTCATTAATTTTACTTTTTTTATTTTAGTGGTTTATGATAATATCGTATATAAAAGTTCTTATATCCCATATTTTTAACTAAGCCAATCTACTTAACTTGCATTGAAAACAAAAGTTTTGGTTGCCACAATCTTTTCCTTAGCATTTTACATATGGAGAATCTATTGTCGAAAGCTATATATTTGGTTTGCAAGTAAAATTTATTACATAGTGTCAGTATTCATGATGCCATAAATAATTGTTGCACTTGAAGAATAGATGAAAGTATCGTGGTGCATTTTCAAGAAGGTTAAATTATTGGTATCGATAGTGTATTAGTAAGTCTCAAAAGGGATGTAGTAGTGATATCAAAGATGTTAGTGGAAATATAAAAATTGGCTCAAAAATAATTTCTAGGATTAAGATCATCTTGTTTGTTAAAATAATAACTTTCATATTCATTCATATAAGCAAAGTGGAGGTATATTTAATATATTAATATACGTCACATTGCACATACCATAGTATCGTATCCATAATACCTTATATAATGTTGACTGTTTAGAGGTATCACAAAGCAGATAATGAAATTTGACCATCATAGTATACAATATATCTTTAATAATAATAAATAAACACGTCTAAAACAAAAAGAAATGCACTTTAATATCAATGCACAAAACCCCCAAGTAAAGCCTCCATTCTCTGCTCTTTTCTTCTTCTTCCTTTTTTTTTTATTTTGTTTCTTTTTTATACCTCCATATTCTTCCCCAAATCAATTACCTCCTCTTCCATGATTAGCTCCAACTCCAACTTCACTGAATCATTCCACCTTTGCATCCTCGTCGTCTTCACCTTCTACTCTGCCATACCTACCACTTCGATCCTTTTTGAGCTTTGCACAAGCTTGAAACCATTTAGATCCTCCACCTTCTTTGATAATATAGGACCTTCCCTTCATCCATCTTTTCTTATTTTAGCAAATATATGCAGGAGGTAAACAAAGACGGAGCTAGGAAGCTTGGGAACCCTCTTTGTCGATGTTGTCATCGACCACGAACCAACTAAGGAGGAGAAAGATCCCACACATCAAGCTTGTAGTTCTACCCCAACCATTAGCTCCGTCCTCGGCCGTGGTTTTCCATTATGAGAAGCATGAGGAAGAAGATGGAGGAGGAAACCTACAGAAGAACTCGATCCTTGTCCCTTCCTCCCTAGCGAGTTGCGCTTCCCGAAGCATTGTCGCATTGAGCAACAACCGCCAGCCTTTCCCCCTTGTGTACTCGGACCCTACATGCATCATCAGATCATATCTAAAGGAGGCATCTCAATTGTGGATCTAAAGGAGCAACGCCTGTCGTTAATTCCCTTGTTGATTTGATGTCTTAGAAGCGCTTCCAGCCAGCTGCTCCAGACCTCCACACAAGCCTCAAGCTTTGGGTGAGTTGAGGCTGCTACAACAACCACGTAGAGGTCTAGTTCAAGGGCTACACTTGATCCTCAAAACCTCATGCGCACATCATATGTACATGGCTATTTGCACATGTATTCCATGTGTTTCCGCAAAATCACAAAAAGACCCCTGCCAACAAGGGAGCCCTTCGGAGCTACCATGTCACATTACATAATTCTAGAATGCCCTTGTTAGCCGACTCTATGTTTAGTCTTTTTATTTACATTTTGCATTCAGATCCCTATATTTGTGTAACACTTTGAACCTTCATTTTTCATCATTTTTTCTCTATTAAATATGTATCTTGCAAAAAAATTAATATTCTTCGATGTGATATTTACTAGTAATTTGTATGAGAATTTCTTGATTTTTTATAATTATTATAGCAGAATTTGTTACATTTTACCCATCCGACATTTGAAAAATCATAATAAATCGTACATCACTCTAAGAATTCTAATAAAATAAAGCCAGACATATTTAGACGAGTTCTTTGATATTTTCAAAAATTATCTCATGTGCATGCATAAGTTATCATGAATAAATCATTTTGTGATCTTAGTATTTTTTAATTGCCTCAAAACTTAGTATTTTTAGGAAGTGAAACTTGTACAAGATTAATATAGTTGAGATTCATCTAAGATATTTTTTGTTATATGAAATGCTAAGCTTTTGTATTTATTAAAATTACATTGCTAAGAATCATCTTGTTTGCAGTTGTAATTCATAGAAAATTCATTTAGTTATTTTTACATATTTTAACAATCTGACCAAGTTTCGTGATTTTTAGATTTTTTATTAGAAAATTATAAAAATATCCTCAAATTCGGTCCTTTTTCCATAATTGCATTTTAACCCAAAAATTCCAAAAAAATGTGTTTCTGACCATGTAATGTGATTTCCTGAAAATTAAATTTTGATTGGTTTGGACTTACATCGCATTTAATTTAAGTGGTCAAAGTTCACTTATTCTCTTAAGAAATCATGTCTCATTCAAATTTTGCATTTCATTTATTTACATAAAAAGTCTAAAAAAAATTCTATGAAAAATCTAACATCACCTTATTTAAATTTAATCTTGAGCGTGAAATTACTTACATATGTTTGACTTTGGGCTTACCCCAATGACCACATTTCGGATCATTGTGTAACCATGTCGTATCATGAGAAACATTGATCACGCTGTTGTGCTCCATCATTAAGTCGCAACCGGTGGATGCACTGACTGGGAGTAGACTTTCCCTCTTATCATCCAAAGATAAATTTTTGAGTTGCTAGACCTCGAAGAGTTGTCCTAATAATCATGTAAACATAGTTTTCCTGATGTGTATGGTTAACACATATTTGGATTTTATCATTATAAATTGAGCATTAAAGTGATGTGCTTAATTTTATTAGAAGGGTTTTTAGACATGTCCATATTTGAGTAACGACCTGACACGTAATTAGACAATTTCAAATGAAAAGAAATCTAATTTCAACCCAATCCCAGATATCACTAAAATAATATATTCGACCAGTGGATTAATTGAAATGACATCTAGTTGTTCCAGAGGTGGAGGATCACTTAAATTCAGTGTCGATCCACCGATCAAACTAGTTTTTTTTAAGAAAATACCTCCACCGTATAAGTGTGTGTTCAAAAACTTCACCATTTATCACCTTAAAATATTACACATTCGAAAATTCAAGTCTATCCAACCTATCAAACTAGTTGGTTCAAGCTGTTTTTTTTTCAAATATTTTTTAAATATTTCCCTTTTCCATATCTACATCCATTAATAGATACAAATGTGAACATGAATATGGTAATACTAAGCGGGTATATAGTTCCAGCAATTGAGAAGAAAAGGTTTTAAGTGGGAGACGGACACAAAGGTCCCCTTTTTAAACAGAGAACAGAGCATTAACAGAGTTTGGAGAACAGGGCCGTGCAGGGCAGCACAGTGCAGAGAAGGGAGAGAAACAAAGCTCGATTTGTCACGTACTTTAATCTTTTCTCCACCCCTTCCTCTTGTAATAACCCCTCTGCCACCCACTACCAGCCACTCACAGCCCAGAGATTCACAGAGAGAGAGAGAGAGAAAGAGCAGTGATGGAGGTAGCGCTAAAACTCTGAGTTTGCTTGCAGAGGTGTGGAAAACTGCCCCTCACTCCCTCCTCTTCTTCCTTGACACGTATGCACGCCTCTCATGCTCTGTTGGTCTCGGCTGGGGGTGCTGAGGTGAAGCAAGAAGGGAGGAACACGTCTTGTGAACAAACTCGCCCCCATTCTTTTCCTATTGTTTGATGTGGATCAAATGGTCATGTGAAAGAAACCCGTCTCTGGAAGAGCGTTGTTGCTCCTGTTGGTGGTGGAGGTCATCTCTCCATCTCTTTCAAGAAATCCGCAAAAGGCGTCTTTCTGAGGTTTTTGTGACGCGGACTCCTCTCTTTCTATTTGGAAGATGGAACGTGGAAAAATCTACTACGTCCAGAAGGGTACCCAGAACTAGAACTAGAACTAGAGAGGAGTTGCCCATCTTCCTCTCTCTGCGGAGAGATCCATCTTGATAAGCTGAGAGAACCATTCTCTCCTCCCCTCTTCTTCCATCTCGCGATGGACAGGAGCATCACAAGTAGCAGCACGACCACGACCACTCTCACCTCCACCACCAGCAACCAGATCTACCCGTTTCTTCTTGGCAACCACATCTCCGCCTACTCCTCTGCTCTCGGGGCTGATGCCACCCCCCACAAGGCAACCCAACGGATCCCTTCTTCCACCCAGCACTTAGCTACCGCCCACCACTTCCCTCCCCTCGTTTCTACCGATGGCGAAGAGGGGAACTTGCACGCGGGGTTCGACCCTGCTGCTCCGGTTTACGCGAATGGTGCGAAGCAGCCAGACCCGGAGTATGATGCATATGATTGCGAGAGTGAGGTGGTGCTGATCCTGATTGTTTCTTGTTCATTGTCATCCTTTTGAATTTGAGGACTAGGTTCCTGAATTTGTTGGCTTTCTCGTGTTGTAGGAGGGTGGTGAAGCATCGGAGGAGCCCGCGAAGCCGAGCGAGCCACGCCGTTCGGGATCAAAGAGGAGCAGAGCTGCTGAAGTTCACAACCTGTCCGAGAAAGTTGGCTACCTACTAAGATTTTTGCCCACTTTTTCATGGAGAAATATGTTGGGTTTTCTTGGTTTTTAAACATGGTTTGATCTATGGCCTGAAGGTGGTTCATTTCTTGATGTGATTTGTTTTGCAGAGGAGGAGGAGCAGGATAAACGAGAAGATGAAGGCCTTGCAAAAATTGATACCGAATTCAAACAAGGTGCTAATTCTCTTGATTCGTTGTAATCACAGGTGAGATTTTCTCATGTCATTTTTGCTGGAGTTTCCTGATTTGTTTCTTTCATGACGATGGGTAGACTGATAAGGCTTCGATGCTCGATGAGGCGATTGATTATCTCAAGCAACTTCAGCTCCAAGTGCAGGTTACATCTTGCTTCAAATTGCAAAACTTTTTTTTACACCATCTTTAAAGCTGATAAATTAAATACCATGAATGGATGTGACCCAAAAACATAAATCTTGCAAATCTGCTGAGATACTCGAATTGGAAACCGATGCGATTGATTGGATCTGGAGCTCATCAGCTCATGACCCTCTCGTACATCCATTTTTATATTGGCGTGCTTGCAATGTATCTGAGCAAATGGATGGCTCAAGTTGCAACTTGCAAGTCAGAATTTAGCTCAAGTTGCAATGTATCTGATATCTTTTGACTTGAAGATACAGATGATGTTCTCTTGTCAGCTTTCCCCCATTCTCAGCACAGTGGTCCGACTCATAATGCATTCAGAAAATTTATGATTGTCCAGAGAAACTGATAAAACCATAAATGTTAAATATAATATTCGTGATTAAGGGTCGGGATATATAATTTGTAGGGTCTGGCAAATTATTATGGGTATAATATACATCGTACCTCAAAGCAAGTTTGCCTAATTTCATTGTCTTCAAGTTAGGAGTCCATATTGTTGCAGTTTGTTAAAGTTGCATATTTATTTTGAAGACGATGATTACTTCAGCTTTTCTACAGAAAATCTGCACCAGTTGCTCATTATTTGGTGATGTTTGGTAGATCATTATTCAGAGGTTATATTTAAAACTAACTTCTTTTATTTACCTAAAAAAAGACGGTGAATGCTGTGCTTGAATGTTCAGTGATTCTTACTCGATTCATGGCTGCAATTTCTCTTCTAGATTATTTGGATGCTGAAGCAAAGTGCTGGAATTCTATCTTGAAGTAGAAATAAAACGTATACAAGACTATATCCATATGTCATAAAGGACGATTCTTATTAAAGTCGCAGGACACATCTATATACATATGTTCTGTAATTCTCTCTGGCCCATAATGTACATGCATTGATATCCAATTTAAGAAACCTGTTTAGTTTATCTTTCCTTTTTTTCGCATTTTCTATTATTGCCTCCATCATCCTGATCGATTTCTTCAGCGTTATTTATAGAGATATGACACTTTCAGGTAGCATCCTCTTCATCTACATAAATATGCATTCTACACCCATTATATCTTGATTATATATTTCTTGGTATAAATCATGTACTTCTGTCTAGTAAAAAAAAGCGGCATATCGTATTTTGCAGATGCTGTCGATGAGAAATGGGCTGACCCTGAATCCTCCCTACCTGCCGCCAGCTTTGCAGTCTCTGCAAACTTCACATATGAGGTTTAGCTCGGACAATGCATCGGTCTTGAACGTGGGAATGGGCATGGTGTCCCTTGATCCTTCAAGCTCCAGCTCATTTGGCCTACCGAATCGTAGTGCCATGTCTTCACATCAGACTCTTGTACCAGGCACTTCGAACATCACCGATGCAGTGGTCTCATTCCCAGTAGGTTCCTCACAGCCTCAGCATGGGTTCTTCCATCTGCCAACAGTTACATCCGAAGTAGGTGACTTCTTGGTGAAGATTCTGTAGTAGTTACTTACACATGGTTCATTTTTAACGAGATTTGTATAATTTAGGGGATATACGTGGATGAGATGTTACACCATCATCTAAACCCAAGCAGTGCCATCAGATCAGGTGAACCGTCTGTCGTTATACATATATACTGAGAAGATCTATAGAGTGATTAAACCAATACTTGTTTTGTTCTTTTGCAGGTTTTCTACATTATGATGGACAGATGACCATCCCAAATGCGAACCGAATCGATGATGTTCGCATTATAAACTCGCAAGAATGCCTCTCCATGGATCAAACAAACCCCATCCAAATACAACATAAGCAACGTGGATAAGCTTTTTCCAAGCATTCATTGTTTTATTCTGTCAAACAAATGTAGCACTTGTCTTCTTCAGATTAGATGCCACGCGTGAATTTTAGGGAGGCCATGCCAAAGCGGAAAATGCCGAGCGTGTTGATAGGGTGTGATCGCATTTTGGGTTAGGTGAGAAAGGATGAACATTGACCTTTTTGCTATCTTGAATCTACATGTCAAAGAGGGATGCTCCTTTGTATATCAACTAACATGGTGATTTATGGCGGTTTGTACTGACTGAAAATACCAAATTGCAGCTAAAGTATAGCAAATTGATGAAGGATATGTGATGTTGATGTCTAAGGTTCTAATTGTCTTTCTCGTGCTCATCAGTAGTTTGAATGAAGATGGTGATATTTAAATCGTGAGGACATGAGAAGTGTGCTTCATCCTGTGGTTTTTGTTTTACAACTTTTCTCTGTGATGGATGAGATATGTCTGATTAAATTACATGCCATGGTAAATGGAACCTAATAAAAAAAGCTACGATCTCATGCCTAAATGGACGTTTTCTAATTAAGGAACCTGACCTCCGATGCCAGAGTAATTGTTTTTTAAAGAGGGAATTCTAATCATTTGCAGAAATAATCAAGCGTTGAACACAACAGACAACTTGTATACTAAACTGTTTGATAGTATCAGGTGTACTTGTGAATAGAATGGTGATTACATGCATATGTAATCTGTTTGAAAAGCTGTGATCTCATGCCTAAATGGATGATTTCTAATTAAGGAACCTGACCTCATATGCCAGAGTTATTGTTTTTTAAAGAAGGGATTCTAGTCATTTGCAGAAATAATCAAGTGTTCAACACAACAGACAACTTGGATACTAAACTGTTTGATAGTATCAGGTGTGCTTGTGAATAGAATAGTGATTACATGCATATGTGTCACTCAGATTAAGATAATAATATATGATAATCCGGAGGCACCCTGTAAAGGGCAGTGTTTCAGGTGCACAAGGCTTGGTCTTATCTTATCATCCCTTCGTCACCTCCATAGTTCCCACAATTTGTATCTCCTATAAAATTTAATGTGATGCCTAAGTTTGATAAATATTCCCAGAGTGCTTGTCGTCTTCCTCTTCCTTAATAGGGATAATAGATAAGCGGCGTTCACTCCTTGTTCTCGTTTTGTTGGTTTGAGGGATATTTATCAAATAAATATATGTAGAGAGATGCATAATGGATGTAATAAATACATGGGAGTCCTTATATATATATATTTTGACCGAAAGTCCGTCATGATAAGCAATTCATGAATCCACCCTATAAATCGATGTTTAAATCCGAACCATGACAAGGATTTGAGAAGAAAGTTCCAATCTAAAGAATCAAAAGTCTTAGAATGCCATCTTTTTTGTGTCATTTACATCAGCAGTCCTTAAAAATGCATATGTATATGCATCCTCAAAAATGCAGATAGGTTGGTTTGCATAATTAAGAACAAAGTGGTATAACAAGAAATCAATAAGGATTAGAAGTTCGATTTGATAATTTTTCTAAGTTTATACAATGATAGTACATTCTCGTGATGATATTAATCTTGCACCTTTTGCATCGGAATAGTCACTGAATAAAAGATCATCTAATTACACTATGTGCAAATGTATCCTTGGGCTGCAATCGGTTGTACTGCATCAGGCATTCCTCATATCGCTCTTTAGCTTTTATGCACAAGACAATAAGGTTGGATAAAACGTAGGTGAACAAAACATGACAACCGAATTGGATGTCGTTATGAATAGGTACGACCATATAATAATTAATAACAATCATAGAAGTCAAGCAGATTAAGAGCGGGATTAGGCATCACGTCAACTCTTCTAGAAAACTTGCATGCATGCCCACGTAGATAATTGGAATAAGGTAGAAGGTCGTGAAAATAATAATTCGATTAACATGAGGATATACAGGTAAAATTTATATAGGATAAACTCGATCAGTAACTTATCATCTGGGCCTCAATAATCTAATTCTTATAAATCTTACTAACTCGTACACGACAACCCTTGAACACAGGCGTATTTGTAGAAGATGGTGTAATTACGAAAATTGTAGGAGTTGCAGTCTAATTGGGTAATATTTTAGGGGTGTCATAAGTAAAAGTCACATATAAGTTTAATTAAACAGGACTGCGACTTTGACGTGTCAGACTCAGGTGTAATGGACATGCGTGACAACTTTCCCCCTTTGGACCCGGATCCGGTTAAGGCCTATAAATGGGCCCACATACGATGTAGATGGGGTTGAGAAGAGAGATCAAAATGCCCGGCCCAAAATGGGGCCCTCTTTGCAGTTGACACAAAAGGTAGAAGATCAAGTCCTTCTCCTACACATTCCCTTTCCTGAGGGCCACTGCCAATGATTCAAAGAGGACTCAAATTAGAAGAAATCTTGTCATTAGTTAGATATTTCTTTGTTGGATAGAGATATATTAGTAGTTGTTTTGTTTATATTCCTTGTTCGATGTATGTCTGCCAATGTTCTACTCAAATTTACAAATTTTTTTTAAAACGGATATTCAATGCCCGATTATGGATTCGGGTTTATATCCGTTTAAGACGAAATCCGCTTGTAAATTTGTCGGATCCAATTCGGATAGTCAAGCAGAATCCGGATAAGACAAGGATACGGTTTCCGTTATTGCACTATTCAGTTCGTTTGCTTTAATATGCTTATGTTATATAAATATCTAAATATGAATTTAAGGTGGTGAGTAACTTCTCATGAAAATAATATAAATGTATATTTGTTTACCTATCTTTTAAATATCACCTTATATTTTCACATCATCCGACGAATAATTAAACAAATATACTAAAATCAGAAATACCAACATAGCAACATAGCAGATGAATGAGAAAAATAACAAGACATGAGTGAGGAAATATCAAGAAGGAATGGAGAAATAACATGAGGATAAGAAAATAGAGTGATGTGGGAAAATAATATGGATGGTAGGAAACTAGGACATGGAAAATAATATGTCAGTAGGAAAATAGCATGAAGGGTCGAAATAACAAAAAAAATCAAGCTTATGAGTAAATAAAATAAGAGGAAAAGGAAAAAAATATCAAGACAAGAATAAGGAAATAACAAAGGGAAAAATAACATGAAACCAATAGGGAAATAGCAATTTTCATGTAGAAAATGGCAAATAGCTCAAATAAAAAATAGGATTTTTATCACTTGTGCCTCTCTTAAATATTGCAATATCAGTTGTATTCTTTCTTTTTTTTGGAATATCAATTGTGTCTCTGACTTCTTGCACCTTTATCACTTGTGTCCTTACATTAGTTTCACTATCAATGATTTGAACTAAACCATGATTTATGTACACACAACATGGTTTAGTTAACAAGGGCTTAAGTGTTATAACAAACCCTTCTCCACCCTCCTCCCAACCCATCCACTCAGACCTCCTCTTAATTAGGAATGTCAATAGGTCGGATTTGGAGCGGGTATCAATATTCCCAAAATCGTACCCATTTATAAAATCACTGCCCATACCTGTCCATTTATTGAACATGTAATTTCTAATTGGGTACTCATATATTCAACACAATAAATTCAAGGCTATTAATAAATGTATATAATATTTTCATACATAGATTAAACAAAGGGAGATCATGTAATACGTTGGTACATGGAGTATGGAATGTTAAAGGTTTATACATATTAAGTGTTTGACTCTTTTGGGTTGATAAATTTTATTTATTGAAAATATAAAAACACAGTTGAATGTGATTAAATGGATGAAGAGGAGAAAATTTTGAGTTGGATTTTATATATGTAGATTGATACATATTAGATATGAAGTGTATTTAATGGGTTTGACTAAAATGCAACAAACATGTCTATATTTATTTTTATTTTTTATTCGGATTTGAAGTGGGTTCGGGTACCCACAACGCAAGCCCAAACTCATACCCATGCCCGAATGGGTAGTAAATTCAAAATCCAAATCCATCCAAAAGTAAATGGAACAAGTTTCGAGTCATTATACGGGTGGGTTCGAGTCGGATACCCAATGGTATATACCCAGATTGACATCCCTAGTCCCAACTCCTCCGTCGCCGATCTCCTCACTCCCCCCCCCCCCCCCCCCAACCCTTGCGCCACCATGAAGAAATTGTACCCACACCTAAGATGGTCGTCACCTACAACATCACCTCCACCCTCGACCCGTACTTAAGCCTCTTCACCTCGTCCGTTTCATCGACTTGCACAGCTCCTCCCTCACGTCTGGATCCACGTAGTCAAACTCTATTGATGGCATGTTGGGGAAGTCTGTTGTAAATACTTTGTCCATACCACAATAGTGTGCCACCATCATCAACATCAATGTGGGGAGCTCGAAGGAGACGTTCATGGATCCCACCACTTACTCCCCGACCATCAAAGGTCCTCACATCTGCCCCTCGCCACAGAGCATGAGGTCGAGGCCGAGTGTTATCAGCATCTTCACGTCCACATCTACGAGGACCCTGTTAATAAACTTGATGTTCAGTCTCAGGAGGGCAGGGAGGGGCATCTGGCAAGGGGAGGTCGTGGGCGATGAAATAGCGTGACACATCAATAATGTGACACATCCATATAGTAAGGAGAGGTGTTAACGAGAAGGAGAGCGTTGATGGTATGGCCTGGGAAGAGCACCACCATGACATGGAGTCAAAACGAGGGGGCGAAGGAGGTGGGGACATCAACAAATGAGGAGGCAAAAAGAGGTGAGGGAGGTAGTCGATGTGGTAGGAGGTGGGGGCGATGAAGGAAAAGGCTAGAAGAGGTGGGCGAAGGAAGAGGGAGTAGAGAATGTGAGGGCGACGGCCGAGGAGATGTGTGTAATGGAGGGATGGAAGAGGTGAGGAGGCAGAGGAAGGGTGAGTGCAAGGCAAAGGAGGTGGGGGCGGCAACCGAGGAGGCGAGGTGTGGAAGGTGGAGAAGTGGGCTGGAAGAGGTGGGGGTGGAGGAGGGCCAGGAGTGGATGAAGTAGGTGGAGGAAGAGTGAGGAGAGGAAGAATGTAAAGAGAAGGGTCAAATGACCAATCTATCCTAGTTATTATTTAGAAAATACCTTCATGTTTAAAAGTCAATATCCGTTTGAGATGTAAGTGAACAATAACTAACCCGAGGAACACATGTGATAAAATTGGAAGAAAGTAGAGACGCAACTGATATAAAAAAAGAAGGGAATAACTGATATTACAATATCTAAGGACACAAGAGACAAAAATCTAATAAAATAATATCTTACCATTACGGAGAATGGAAAGTTTAAGGAATGACATTTTTTTGATGGGTAAGGTATCCTTTGTATTCATTCACAAAAAGTTGGATTTACAAGTTTAGGCGCGAAGCCTCAAAAAACAAAAAGATCAACAAGTATTACAGCATGTGAAAATAGCGTTGCAAAAATGTGTGACGCCATGAAGGGAGATTTTTAGCCAAGCGTTCTTCCAAAAAGTGTTATGTTGACGTCAGAGACAATTGAATTCGGCAGGATGGAAGGAGAGGAGCGGGAAGATGGGTAAGGAATGACATTTAAATACAGTAGGTGTTCATCAAAGAAAAAGCAGGATAGGCAATAAGACACCATATTGTCAGAAGATATGATATAGATACGATTGATTGGCTCTGCAGAGGCATACTTCTGTGGAGGCAAAGGTATGTAGATCGTACCTAAACTGCCACATTTAATGCTGCATAGAATGGGTATGTTTTATGATACCATTTTAGATGTGAGAACCTACACATCATGTCATATCATTATTAACATAACCTTCTAATCATAGTCCCCCTCACATTTTTGATGTCATGTACAATGTGGATATGCCTCCTTAGTGGGAGTATGAAGAAATCACGCCGATATTAGCAATTTAACTCATTAATCATATGTATGATTAACTAGTAAAAACGAAACATGAACACTGTTTGGTTGCTTGATCAAAAAAACCGAAAAAGGACTGGAGATCAAACCAGTTCATTACCCTACAAAAATGAGAGAATACAGGCAGATTAGCAAGAAGAAATCCTTCTTATAAACCGCTTGAATTGTTGGCAGCAGACGAGCAGGGATCGAAACGGCGGAATGAATGAAAATACACACAGTTACAAAAGAGATGGATGTTGAAGCTTCGAAGAGGTTTTAACTGTCCAATCTCGGAATGTACAGTGCAGAAGATTTCCGATCCATAAGCATGAGGATTCAGGATGAATATGTACAATGCCAGGAGATACACCTGCTGCTACATTTGATTTGCTTTGCCTTTTAATAGAAATGGCCAAGGCATCACCACTAAAAGACCCCTCCTTCGAGCGGAATGAGGAAGCATCATCATGCTAGTAGGTCAGCCTGATATCAACAAGATGCAAAACGTAGATGGTTCGTGAACAGGTTTCTTCAAAATCTAAACGAATAATGATTGCGAGGTAAATAAACGCACCATCTGATCATGTCAAAAAAATCCGCATGGTAATAGAACTCGTGCTCCTTGGAATGTCAAGTAACCAGCGCAGCTTTTTTACAGATAGGGCATAGATTTTTCTGCCTAAGCCACTGTTTGACGCAAGCCGTATGAAACTCATGCCCACAATCCAGTGTCCCCATCTCCTCGCCCTCGACATACGCTTCCTGGGAAATGGCAACTAATATTGATTCAAGTTCTTATCAATACATGCAACAGAAAAAAAACCTTGGCAGCGAAAAAAAACAAGTATTGTTCAAGTATTGTTTCCACCCACAACCAATTTAGAGTGCCATATGCAACATTTGCCGTGACTAAAATCTTGGCCATTAACTATATGCACCAATCTTTTGATTGCAAGACATCTTGAAAGGCAAGTACCAAGACAAACTTAGAGCCCGTGCCGTGCTGGACCAATCTTCTGAATGTATCAATATACTGTTAGATGTATATGAACCAACCTGACAAATACAGCATGGTTCCGCATCTGGGGAGCCTTCTTCTAGAGGAAGTAAATATATCCATCGTTTTAAACACTTCAAAATAGATTCTTCGCTCAGCCCAGTGCTCACGTTCCCTATCCGTTCTTCCAGTGCCAACAGCTCCTGCAATGCGTTTTTTTACCAGAATTTAATATAAAAACAAAGAAAAAATGCACGAGCAGATCTCTAAAGACTGTCATCCAACATGCACCTCATATGACATGTTGTCAACATCAAGTCGCATGTCTCTGTGTCTGTCGTGCACATCTGCAGCCCCTAAAAATACAGCCTGCTCAAGAATCAGGTCCTGTACAAACAAACGATTAAAAAGACATTATTTAGTTAATGAAAGTGAGAAACGCACATAACAACAATATCAATCAGATCCTTAAGATAAAAACCACCCAGAAATATCAGTTGCAAATTTGCACGCAAAATCTAAAAACACATAACATAATATTCAGGATAGCACAAGAAAGCCTAAAGTTACTTCAACACATTTTCAGATTTGCACAACTGATCAGCTCAATTCCAAACATGAAATCTTGTTGTTGGAAGTTTGGAACTGGGGGCACAATGTCAATTATATGTCAACAATGGATTATCCGCTTCTGCATTGCATATTGCTATCCACCAGATCCATCAACGTTAGAATCTACAGCGAATATAAGCTTGATGAAAGTTACACCATTCATAATCTTCCAGTAAAATGCCATCTTTCGTCATTCAAAGTACCAGATGGGTGTTAGAAACACAAACAACCTTTTCCAGTTTCCCCTTTCAAAGATATAGAGAGTATGATGTCTTGATTAAAGTGGGTTACCATACCTCCAACAACGCATTTGGAAACTAATGAAAGGCAAGGTCCATCTTAAGAAGGATCAACGTGAACACAGCTTGGTTCATTACAGGTCTTGAAATGAATGGTTAGATTTTCAAGGTGAAAAAATGCATAGATGTTTAGCAACAAACTCTTTTCAAATAGGTATGGAAGTGCATTGTGCATGCAGATTTCGGGCAGGTGAACGCTCTTCACCATTATCTCTGATATAGCCAACCAATCTTTTTTTAGGAGATAGACAACAAATCTTTTTGTATGCATGCCTGAATGTTTTCTCCTTTAGAAGGCATGTGGTAGTTTTTATTTCAATGATATGGCTCATCCCTTGAGGGCAGTGTCGTTAAATGGTTGATGCTCCTTTTTTATTTAAATAAGATCATGTTCATACCTTCCTTTTATTAAAAATCATCATCCAACTGATTTGGAGAACGGTAACAAATTAGAGAGAAGAATGTACCAATTTCTTTAGCTATGTTAGCAACAAAAGAAAATAAGGTGAACCACAAGTACAGGTTAAGTCCAACACCATAAACAAAAATGTCAAAATAATTCCGATACACATTAACACAATCTGGAAACTGGATTAGTAAAACTCACCTCAAACCTCGGATCTTCACCCCTACGTAGAAGGCCTAAGACGTTACGGACCTGTTACAGTCACTTTTTTGACAAATGGATGGTCACAAGAACTTTAAGCCTCCAGAAGAAAAATATAGCTATGGAGTCAAGACAACAAAATATTTGCATGTGAAGTTGAAGTTAAAGATTTTAAAATGTCAGTCGGATGATTTCATGTAAAAAGAAATGGCAGATACAAGTTTGTCAAAACGAGTGTGGCTGATGTATAATATCAAATATTATCCTAAGCCTCCTCAATACTAGTTATGGTAAATAACCAGACAACGTGTCCTCCAGAAACTGAAAGTACAAAAAAACGAACGGTCTAACTAGCGCCAATCGGAAATAGATATATACAGTTGAAACTACCAGATAAGTAAGAGAACTTTGTGCAAAATTAGGATCCACGCTTTCCTCTCGAACTTTCTCTATAGCACTTCTAACCCCAAAAGCTTAATGGATCTCCAGAACTAATAAGGAATTTAACATTAGCAAGGGTTTGATTTCTTTCATGATCATTGTTTTCTAAGTAGAAAAAGGCAGGCACCCATATTGGTGCATGCCCCAGTTTCGTGATCATTGTTACCACTTCCATTCTGGGGAAAGTAAGGTGGCAGCTTCCATTCTGGGGAAAGCACCTGCCAGAAGGCACCCCGCCAAGAACTCAAGGAAGCACCCTCCCACCAAATCATTCACAAGGAAAACAGAAGCTATTTGAAGGATTTAAGAACAGAGGGAACTGTTTCTACTTCAGGACAAGCATAAATTATAAAAAGTCAAGCTTAATATTCTATATATTAAGATATATTCTAAATCTATATATAAAAATATAAGAAATGAAACTGAACAATTTACTAAAAACATATAGGGATTTTTACACTCATAACCCTGAGTAATTTTGCAATAACATTCATAACCCTGTATAATCGTGAATTACATGAGAAACCCTGAGT
Source organism: Ottelia alismoides (assembly GCA_037367405.1). Classification (NCBI taxonomy): domain Eukaryota; kingdom Viridiplantae; phylum Streptophyta; class Magnoliopsida; order Alismatales; family Hydrocharitaceae; genus Ottelia; species Ottelia alismoides. Next base: position 394,253 of record JAZKJV010001450.1, on the reverse strand, counting down.
AATGTTTAACTCTTACATGATATAACCCTGTGTCATGTTCCGTTTGGGATGCCCGTTATGTTTGTCGGTTTCCGTAAAAAAATTACAAAACTACCCCTAATATCCATTTTTATTTGGAAAACATGCCATCAACACTCCCCTCTCCCCCTGCCAAGAACCACCTCAGCCTCCCATGCATCTAGCCTCCTGCCGCCAAGCTCATCCCCTTCGGACCCTTTGTTGACCTCTGAGCAAGCCCGCTCCATGGCACCGCCGAGCTCCATCCCTTCCAACCCCACCCTCCTGGGAGAGCAAGCTCGCTCCCTGCTGGAAGCCCACCGTCCTAACCCTGGACCTACCCGGCCCCCTGCGATCGACCAGTGAAGCTTGCCGCCCCCCTCCTTCTCTCCCGAACGTGACCGCAACCCCCCCCCCCTACTTCCCTCCCGAACGTGACCGCAAAGCCCTCCTGCGACCGACCCAGCTTCCGCCCTCTCCGGGCCCCTACGATCGACCATGAAGCCCATCACCGCCTCCTCTGCAGCTGTACCCCCTCCCCTCCGCAGAGATCGAACCTCTGCAAGCCCCCCCCCCCCCCCCCCCGTCGAGTTGACCTCCTCTGCAAGCCCCGCCTCAACCGCCTCCTCTACAGTCCCCCCCTGCGGGGATCGAACCCCTGAAAAGGCCCCCCACATCCCCCGTCGCACGCCAACTTCATCTGCAAGTCGCCCGATCGCTGTCTCCTCTACAGCTCCGCACCTCCCCCCCCCCCCCCGTACATCCCCCGCCGCGTCGACCTCTTCTGCAAGCCGCCCCGGCCGCCTCCTCTGCAGCTCCCCACCCCATCACCACCACTACAAGGATCGAACCTCTGCAAAGGCCCCCCCACATCCCCCGTCACGCGTCGACTTCGTCTGCAAGCCGCCCGATCGCTGCCTCCTCTGCAGTGCCACTCCCCCCTGGTGGAATCGAACTTCTGCAAGAACCTCCTGACATCCCCCGTCACGTTGACCTCCTCTGCAAGCCGCGTCGACCTTCCTCTGTACGCCGCCTCCACCCGCCCCCCTGGTCGGACCTCTTCAAGCCCCCCTACCTCCCCGTTGCTGTCAACCTCTGCAAGGCCTCGCGCATCGACCTCCAAGCCCCCACCCGCGTCGCCACCTCCTCTGCAAGTCCCCCGTTGAGCCTCTGCAAGACCGTCCCCACGTCACCGTTTGACCTCTGCAAGTCCCTCCACCCTTCGCGGATTGCACCTCTGCAAGCAAGTACCCTCTCCCTGCAAGCTCCATCCAGCCCCACGTCTGCAAACTCTCTCGTCAAAGCTCCCACATTGGCTGACTCAAGAGAGAGAAAAGAGTGGGATATTTTGTTTTTATTTATGTTAATTGCAGCCGTTGGATCGTTGATAGGTTAGATTAACTCAATCATCTGGTTGAGTTAATGAAGTAAAGTAACGGAAGGTTACTGATGTAAGACAGCACAATTATTCAGGGTTCTGAGTGTAATTCATGATTATGTAGGGTTATGAATGTTATTACCAAATTACTCAGGGTTATGGATGTAAAAATCCCAAACATATAAAAATAAAAAAATGTATAATACAGAATATAACTTATATATAAGAGAAATTATATATATCTAACAAAGTATAGATTCAAAGTTTTTAGAACTCTCTGTGGAAGAAGAACAAGTTCATGCTTTGACCTTGCTAAAAACTTGTTTTTCTTCACATGGTTCATAGAAAATGTAGTTGGTATTTGGATATTGTATGCACCGATGATTTGGTAAAGTAAATAAAAAATAGGTAGTTTTTCTGTGTTGCATCACTTTGAGATTTTTAAGTTAGATAAATGCTAGTCCTAAGTACTAAAAATTATATGTATACATATGCACATGCACACATGCAAAAAAATATTTACACTTATATTACGCATGCACATTAGTTCTAAGTACTAGATACACATGAATTTACCCACACATATTAGTTCGAACACGTATTTCATACATAGACATAGATATATACACATGCATATATGATATATCTATGATATATATACATACACATAAATACATATAAAAATAAATATGTATACATAAACATATACATGGACATGTACACTGTACACATCAAGGCTTTTAGAAATCAAACCAGACGTTAAACAGATCAATCATTGGTTTGGTCTTATCTAGTCTAAGCATTGGTTCAAACCGATGACACTAATTATGACATCAGCATTCCTATCGATTCTGGAAAAACAAACCTGACTTAATTTAATGGTCAGTCTGGTCGAAATGATATTTTTGAACTAAGAAAATTGGATTCATAGCATTAAACTATAATGAAATACAATTACAAACATATAATCTAAAAAATTACAACAACAACAAAGCCTTTTCCACTCTAAGTAGGGTCGGCTAAAATGACGAAGCCTTCTCCCACTATAAGTAGGGTCGGCTACATGGATTCTTGCTCAGATCCTTTTTGAAAGATTCGACTATTTTTTACGCTGGCTATCGACTACCTAACACAACCCCCGCAAGGGAGATTTGAACCCTGTTCTTTTGGGTGGTAGGCACACTGCACTACCGCCAGACCATTTAAGTGGTTTTCAATTCTAAAAAATTAACTTCTTAATAATCAAACACACTAAAAACATTTAAAAGTACCAAAACCCCCGTTCATAGCACCCCAACCTCCACCATGTTTCTTTATTCGAGAAGGTTACAATAAAATCCTTCACATATCTTAATGCTGAGAACTACAATGCTTCTTAGGAAGTAATAGTATCTAAGACTTTCTCAAAACTAGATGAAAACATCAAGTATGTTTGCATTTTCAAGAGACCCCTGCATCAGCCTTCCTTAGCTCTGTCGCTCTTCCAGAGACTTCATTTTAGTCAAAGAAGCAATGCATATCACCCTATCTTCCAAACAGGGATTTATCCTACCTCAACCGTTGATTTTCACAACTACCGAGATATATATCGAGAAAAACTCTAATTCGTCAAACCTAAATACCCTCGCGAAATAATCAAAAGCAAAAAAAAGAGTGGTTCAGTGATTCGTTTGTCCAAAGAGAAATCCACCCCTGTTCAGAAAAGACCCGAAGGTCAACACCGCCTTTCGACGACCCTCGCTATCCTCTTTGTATCCTATTTGTCGAGATATTGAAGATCAGTGAAAAGACCTTTCGAAAGCTACTATATATTTGGGTAATTCTTCTTAACCAAGTCTCAAAAACATCCTACAATATATAGTGCTGGTGGAGAGCATACGGATGGCCACATAGTCGCGCGAACAATGAAACTCTTGTAGTCGTGTAAAAAGAATGTTGCAATAGGCAATGACAACTGAGGGGAGCGTCAGTAGGAGGGAATAGTCTCTAGAATGGGGGAGGGGGCAACAAGAAAAGGAGGAGGCAGCGATGATGAGGCGATGTCGTCTCATGAGGAGGAGGAGAAGGTGGTGGAAGGAGTGCGAGGAGCAAGGAGCACAAAAGTCACAAAAGCGGGTGGGCTCGGGGAAGAAAAACTTTCTATTGTGCACACAAGGTTTTCAATGATTTGATTATGTTAGAATCAGTTTTTTTCCTGTTTACGGCATGATATGACAAGTACTCTTTATCGGGTTACATATACATAATTCATTTGTTCGAGTTGTCCTTAATTTCAAAGTTTCCATTGATTTTTCTCTTTAAAAATATTCTTTTTTTGTAAGTCGCAGCTATGTTTTTTTAAAAGGAAGTTATAGGTTTTATCCAGCCTCTTTTTTCCAGCTTGATGGGTAATGCTTTATTTTTTAATTATTATATAGCTTTTTTTAATGGTAACAATATAGATTTTCACATGGATGTAACATCAAAGAGGGATTCGTCCAATCTAAATACATACATGAAAAAATGTCCCTTAAACCAACAACGGGTTGTTGTTGCATCTACGAACAAGAAAAAACCAGCGAGTATGATGGAACTGCAGTTGTTGCCTCCTTGAACCTTTTTTTGCAAGCTGTATATAAAAACATATGACTAACATTCGATATCGAGAATCGGTCCGACCAATAAAGCATCCTCGATTCAAATTTTTACCGGTCTATATGAATGCTGACATCGTGCTAATTTCATCACCTATCCAACCGCTTCGAACCACTGGCTGGACCTGGTTGGACCAAAATCATTAATCAATCATTTCAATGCCCAGTCTGATTTTTAAAACCTTGCACCTAATGCCTCGCTTTTCTTGGATGAGCATCCAGTCAAAGAGGAATCCGTCCAATCTAAATACATAAATGAAATAAAATCCCTTAAACCAACAACGGGTTGTTGTTACATCTACGAACAAGAAAAAACCCAGCGAGCATGATGGAACTATAGTTGTTGCCTCGAGCCTCTTTTTGCAAGCTGTATATAAAAATGTATGACTAACATTTTCGATATCAAGAAAAGGTCCGACCAATAAATCATCCTCGATTCAAATTTTTACCGGTCTATATAAATGCTACATCGTGCTAATTTCATCACCTATCCAATCGCTTCGAACCACTGGCTGGACCCAGTTGGACCAAAACCATTGATCAATCGGTTCAATGCCCAGTTTGATTTTTAAAACCGTGCACCTAACACCTCACTTTTCTTGGATGAGCACCTAGATCCCTTGAGTTTTTGAATACTTGGCATTTCACGCGTTTGACAACAAGCATCAACTCCACATTGTTGAACCCTTTCCATCTAAGAGAAATAGTTGATGAACTTCCACAAGAGAATAAAATTCTAGAAAAATTTTATATTGTCCTAAAGATTTCACTCTTTTTTAGAAGAGTAATTAAGATGTAATTTCCGTTTCTCCAGTCAACAAACAAAAAACACCTACACAACATGCCTTGTAATATTACATATTGAAAAACATGTGAAAACATATTATAGGTGACCAAACAATTTACCTATTATACTTTGGTTAAAAAAACTAGTAGTTCTTCATCCAATTTGATAATTTTATAATAGGTCGATTACAGCAATTCTAAGACCGTTAAAATAATGTGTTCTAGATGGAGGACGTAGGGGTCTCTGTTTCTGACGAAATAGGAATGACATATAGGAGGGATATATAGATAAATATACATGGCGGCATTTTTCGGAAAAGTAAAAAAATGTGGGAGTTATAAGCCCAGGTGCATGTAGAATTACATGCACCTAGGTGCATACTCCCTATCCTCTTTCAATAATGCAAATATCAAAGATTTTGTTCGTTTACTTTTATGAAAAGTCCATGAGCTAACTTATAAAATGCAAATACTAAAATAAACACATATAAGAACACAAGATACCACTCATAAGCTTCTATGAGATTGTATTACATACCTCAGAAAGCAACCTGTTTCTCCGTTCCCTTATATTTGCTATTCTTTGTGAAACTGAATCACCAGTATGCACATCACTGTGCCTCTCTAACAAAGTTGCCAATCTCAGCAATTGTTGTGACTGACTACGGACACGAGCTCCACGATTAGGAGGCCCCGTTTGTAGAGAGACCTGAACCCCACGTGACTGAATACCATTTCCTTGACCAATAGAATTAGAGCTAGATGAAGCAATGGACCGTCGAACAAGTTCCAAGCTAAGTTGATACTGATTAGAAGGATATCGATGAGGTAACACATTAGATGGAATAAGAGGATCTACGCTGGATCCAACACCTTGTAAAGACGCTACGTTTCCTTGCGAGCTTCCATTGCTGCTGGCTGTACTCCAGTTTATAGGTTCTTGAGGCACGTGCAAGGAATTCCCAGGAACAAGTATTGCAGGTCGCGAGATGTTATTGCTTATCATGCTCCGTGGTGGGTTTATTTCTTCTCTCGGAGCAATAAATCCTTCCCCTAGAACTGAAGGGAGGGCAGATGAGTTGGAGGACCTAGCACTCCATGGCAAAGGCTGTGTAGGCCACAGAAACCCAGGAATAACTGGTGGATGGGCTTGGAGTGAGTTCGTGCTAGCCACTGCTGTTCCCATTTGATAGAATGGGGTGTATAGAGGTGGGGGGTGAGGCAATATATGATGGGAACCAAGAGGAACGCTGACTGTTTGTAAATTTGGGATGGAGATATCAGGATGTTCTGCAGGTGTCATCCTCATCCTAACATTCCTATGGTAATTTCCAACAATTCCAGCTGATCTTGAAGAGCCAGCCGCACTCACACCACTACCAAATTGTGGATTCAAGGCTTCAGCAGGGTTGACAACAGAATAGTTCTCGGATGACTGTGAGATATCTAAACCAGTAGCCGAGTTTCGATGAGATGACAGGACCTGCCCAGAACTGCTCCCATCCTGCTCAAGAGAACTTGAACTTGGACCGCCCGAACTACATCCAGAAACATCAATGTTTTTTCTCTTGCAAGATAAGAGCCTTCCATCTAGTAAACCAGACTGCCTGCCATCACGGTCTGCTGGCCTGTTCTCACAAGTGTCAGTTCCACAGTTAATTGCAGAACTATTGCCTGAGGGAACGATTCCGGCATCAGATCCGAAAGCTCTTGAATCACTACGGATGTTGACACCTAAGACTGGTCCATTACTGCCAACAAATCCCATACTATGATCCGGATTTTGGATGGCATTATTCAAATTTTCCAATATGTTTAAATCTAAATTTCTCGAAGGGACCAACTCGGAGGTGTTCCTGCTTCCACCAAAGATTATATCGGCATTCCCTACAAGTGGAAAGCGATTGTTTACAGTCCTGCTTTCATTAGATACTGCCCACTGATGTTCCATTTTCGTTTCAGTGACATCATTCTGGTTTAGAGCTTCCTGCCCACTTGAACCAGGACCGGAAAAGTTCCAGCTGCCCACGTTCATGCCCACGGGATCAAGATTTTCTGAATTTACATATGGTAAATTTATTTCATCTGGAGACAAAAAAGAGTCTGCCATGTTCTGATTACTTAACATGTCATTCCAACATATTGGTGAGCCAACCATTACAGAGTTACTTGAAGTGGATCCTGATTCAAATTCAAATCCTTCATGAAGAGATTCAACAGTTGTTCTTTGTCCTTGCATTATGACCAGTCTCCCCTCAATGTACTGTAAATCACAGATTGGAACCTGCAGACAGTTCGATTCAAAATTTTAAATCTCAAGAAAATTGAGAAAGGATTTCAGCTCCAATTGGTACTACCAACTTAACACATTGGAAAGAAATGCATCCACTCTAACATCCAGTTACCACAATGCATTTAGATAATGCTAGTATGAATTCAATTCTTTCTGTTAAATCATCGACTAAATAGAAAGTCATTACACAAACCCATCAAACTATTATATATTTCACGTTATGACAAAAAAATCAACTTGAAAGCTATATATTTTCACGTATTAAAGCAATTTAGACAAAGGACTCTATGGGGTAACTCCAACAAAGATGTATAGCAGTTTTCTCGATGTTGTCCATAATTATCAAATGCAAGAGATAAGCCAAAAAGGCCCAGTTATCTTCTGAAAATCTATATACAAATCCCTTGTAAGATCAGAAAATGCCACTAATAACCTAAACAAAATTAGCCGCTGACATAATCTCACAGCAAAGCAACTCTGACAGATTAGTCAGCTAATAAGAACTACTGAAATGGTGCCATTCTTCTTGTTTCAGATGAGAACTTCAGAACCACCACTCGGGCAATCATCACTTTCTACTAGAGATTCAAGCAGGTAAGGATTATACATATTCTTCCACAATCATAATTGTTTTAAAGATTTTTTTTGAACGAATATGGGGTTTGAACACTAGGGAGTTCACCTATAAAATATAATAATCAGATGCAAGGTTCTAAAAAATGAGAGGCAGATCGACACGGTCTCTTATAAGGGAGGCGACACGTAAACCTCGATTCCTATCTATGAAGAGGAATTGGTTGATGAAATTAAGTTTTATACAGATGTATAAAAATAACCAAAACACATTCATATCCTTTCATTTCATCAAGGGGTTAGAATTGTAATAATTTATGGTGCTCTTGTCATTTAAATCATAAGACATTCTGGGTCAAAAGTGTAGGAATTCAACATAAAATTATCTAATTCTAATATTATATTGATGACTCGGGTTGCATGTCTAACTAAAAGTTCATCATTAACTAAAAGGATCGAGCTGGACGCTTATCAGTGATCGCATTTTTTCTTTCAAAAAAAGAAACTCAGAATCAAGTATTTTATGTGACAAAGTAACGATTTAATGACATCTAAAGTGGATTTTCAGAAAAGCCCATAGCTAATGAAACTGCCAATAAATAAGGTTTTTTGAAATAACCCACACTCAAGCAACAAACAAAATCATTCATGTAATATTGTCTTTAACATAGAAGGTGAAAAACATAACAGTGCGAAAAATCAAATCTTGGCCAATAATCAAAGAAAGTACAAATGACTACAAAATGACACAATAGTCCTTTTTTGATAGAAAATTGACACAATAGTCTAAAGATTTATTTGGCAATCGCATAATCCAGATTAGTTATTTCTTATTAAGTTTCTTGAATAAAACCTGAATAAGATATGAATAAGATATAAGAATGTATTTCTTATTTTAAAATATCTTCATGATCCTTAAATAATCAGAGTGGTGTCTCAATATTTCCTAACTGCCTTTCAACCCCGGTACCACCTCAGATAATCAAGGCATAAGCCTCATTACAACAGTCTAAGGCTATAGCCATATGGTCATATTACCTCAAAACTGCCTACAAGTGTAGCCTCAGCATCTCAAGGTGGGGTTTTTTTAAACCGTGATTAGATGTTATAAGTACAAAAGCCATGGGTCATAAAGAAATCTTCCGTGGGCCACAATGTTCACACAGAAGCGCACATCACAAAAGATCAACATATTCTTAACTAACCAAAATGCCCAAAGAAAAGCAAATGGCCTTGCATTATCCTTTTTCAATCGACGGGTAGCACTGTCAACTAGGCAACAATGAAATTTACAAATCTAAAACACAAATTTTGTCAATAATCACCTCTACATCGGTATGTTCAATATTGTATTACGAGGCATTGACCAATAACGTTGAATGCACTTTTAGTCTTAATATCAGAAACACATATTGCTCCGATTGGAAAGTCATTAACAACAATGCAAGCTTCCTACCTATCAGGAACATATCGAATGTGCATCAAAGATGCCACACTTTCTGATTAAACACATATTGACACGTTGATGTCTTTGTTTTTTTTTTTAAATTCTACCACTCTCATAGGCTTCTCCTACAATCCCATCGAGTTCAAATAACTAGAATCATCTTTGCTCCTTCACCATATCAGACCACAGTTGCAGTCATGATGGCCCAGAATGCTTTATGCTTCAACTCCACAGGCCAGTGGCAAGCCTTGCCGAAGACTGATCAGAAAGGAAACATTTCAATGGGAGGTTGTCATGCCATAAGATATGCCCCATGTGAACCATGTAAGTTCAAATAGGCCACCAGCTTTTTGAGAAAAGGAAAATCAATTTGATTTCCCAATAAAGCCAATGGTTTGTTGGGGTAGAAAGTGAAATTATGCATATCTCTATATTAACAATGTATGGCGTGGAGGGATTGGAAGTATAGTTTTTTGAAATGTTAACCACCATTATATACAATGGATATTAGTAATATGGTAGTGCATGCCCCTAGTGACCATTTTAGTTCTCCCTCTAAATATAAGCGTTAGATCCTACTGTGCTTTATGTTGGTTGGGGCTAGTTTCTCAGGAACCATTTATATCATTATTCCTCGACTAGTTATAGGAAGAACTCACACTCATGTCATGTGTACGGGGGAGGGGGATTGTAAATCTGTCCCTCTATGGGCATTAAGCCTTGAAATAAATCAGCAATTGGCAATGATAATAGACATGTGGGTCAAAAAATGTTGAGTGTTGAGACCCTGCAGTGAGTACACTACCCTCAAAACCCTCCAACTCAGGTGTATCCAACGATGTCATCTGTTGAGAGTACTTACAAGTCATCAATGTCCTTGGCCTAGTTAAACAAAATGGATACACAAAAGTTGTTAGCAAAACCCTCCATGTCGGATGTATCCATCTACGTCATCTGCCGAGAGTAGTTGCAAGTCATCAATGTACTTAGCCTAGTTAAACAAAATGGGCGTGCAAAAATTTTCTTTTTGAAACAAGAGAGGGAAACAAGCATGTGTAGCCCCCACGATTTGAACCATGGTCTTTTGGATGGTAGGCATACTACACTGTCATCAGACCATTAAGTGGGTTCTTGGACATGCAAAATTTGCCAGCGAAAATCTAGATAACATCTTCATGAGCACTCAAGGACCTCTGCAGCAATCATATGAAGATCTTCACCCTCAACAATGCTTTTAAACTCCACATAGACATACAATCCTATGCTTAAGTATCATTACATTGTATATTTTAGATAATAAGAGATTTGTAGGCTTTTACTGGAACTCCCATTTACCCATATTCAATGATATCTGGCATTAAGAAAAGGAGCCACCCATCAAGCCTAGCTCCACGCTTATCCTCGTGTAATCCCAAGGTCTAAGCTTTAAAAACAGTGGAGTACACATTGGAATCCAAACATCGTCCACACTCCAGAATAAGTCAGCATGCAACCCTCGCAACATCCTAGTATCACCTAGCATGTACAATCTTGGGAACGATCAAAACAATTCCCCTACTATAGTGAACATCTCGACAAATTCCGAAGGTCGTGCTATCCCAAGCACAAGACATAACATTGGAGTTGAATCCAGAAGAACAGGGTAAATACTCCTCTAAAACATGGGGAGAGGTCGCATCCTCTTGACCGCCTCATCCATCTTGGTAGAGAAACCACACATACCTCGAAGAATCCTACAAATCAATTCTTCATCGGAGCTCCACAGCTCGATATACTTCATAAGTAAAACTCCATTTATCATACAAAACACTCCAAGATCATACATCTTCGAAGACCTAGTGACTAACTCTGGTTTACTGGCACGAGGTAGACAAGCAAATACCAAACAACCACAACACTGGATATACGAGGTTCAACTTTAATTGAGCAACATTTCAACATCAGCGACGAGTCTCTGTCTAGTATACTAGTTCAATGGTAGTGCAAAGGATGATGAAAAGACTTGATCCTGAAGGGGTTTATATAATGGAAAAAAGGGGATGCCCCCACGCCATTTTCTGCAATTTTTTTGAAAAACATCACATGTATATTCATCTATATATCCCTCTTATATGTCATTCGAATTTCGTCAGAAACAGAGACTTCTATGCCCTCCATCTAGAACATAAAATTTTAATGGTCTAAACATTGTTGTAATCGACCTGTTCTAGATGGAGGGCATGCTCCGTTTCTGACGAAATTTGGATGGCATATTAGAGGGATATATAGAGGAAATACATGGTGATATTTTTCAAAAAATAAAAAAATTGCATAAAATAGCATGCACTACAGAAAAATCATGTTGTGGCAACAAGTTCTAGTGACATAAAACTGGATTGTGGAAACAGATTCAGATCTTATGACGGTGAAAACGTCATCAATAGTTCGTTGCCAAAACCTCGGTAGCCATAAGTTCATTGCAACTAAAAATCCGTTGTCATAACTTATGGCAACAAAATAAAAGTTGCCATAAGCCAATTACCACACTCTAAGCTGAGTGGGAAAAAATAAATATCTGGTAGCTTAACTTTCGCAGCTACAACTACTTACAAGTTTTGATCAAATGGTCCAATTAAAAGCTTTAAACTTTCTAAACAGAGCATAAAAAGGTTAAAAATAGTGCAGAAACTGTAAAATTTTACAATAGCAGAAACAATATATCAACTCATGTACCAATATGACAAGAAGGTTCATGGAGTATATAACAATTTTCTGTACCAATAACTAAAGAAAAACAGTAAGCAGAAAAATATGAAAACATTGAAATGATCAAAGTATCATGTCTGAAGCTTTACAAAAGTTCTATAAAAGGTAGACTATAATCTTCATCTATGCTCCCATTTGAATAAAAATCACATCTGTGCTTTGAACATTCTCTTTCTCCTTTCTTTCTTTGTTCACGATCAGCTTTAACATGGTAACTAACATAAGATGAATTTGAAAGAATAAATGTGAATGTATAAACTCATATTAAATGAAGATTTTTATATCAAAATGGCATTCATCATACCTATGAATGTGGCAATGCTTGCAATTAGACGTGTCAAATTTCGAACGAATTCATTGATGAATTAGTTGCCCTGCATAAGAAATATGAAATTGAAACTGTTAGTATATTTTTTTGACGCTCAATCAAAACTACGACATAAAATAATGAGGTACATAGCAATGTTATACTTGCATATGCAACAAAATATGTAATGACTGAATATGCAACTGTTAGTAATGACTGAAACATCATATACCAAAAAATCATGTAATGTGGTAAATAATTGCAATGATGAATAATAATCACTGAAATATATGCAACAAAATATAAATTTAAGAATATAAAATAAGTGTACAAGTCAAAATTGTATATATGTGGTTAAAAAGGATGATAAGATACGAACATTTGCTGCAGTTGAAAGGAATGGGGAAAAGATGGATATGTTTGTGGAAATACAAAAGATGGATATGTTTGTGGAAATACACAATGATTGGGAAATGAATTTCCACCCATGAATGAGAGTGAACCATAAGCATTAGGAACTGAGTGAACTCCAAATCTACTACTTTGAACACTAGCACCGCTATCATATCTAACTGCACCACTTTCGTCATTTCCACCTACACCATTTCTAGTGCTTCCACTCCCTCTTGAAAAAATAGGCACATTCTATTCACAAAATTTTACAAATAAATACTACCCATGGGAATACACATTCATGAAAACTTTTCAAAAAAATACATGTGATGAATCCAACATACTGCATCAATTGTTGCATACAAATAGATTGATGTTGCATCCAAGTAGAATATTGTTATATAAACCTATTATGGTGCGTAATAGCCTCCTACAAACTCTTTGAATTTCCCTTCAATCAAGAAAGTATTAAAAAAGACATAATGACTTAATGAGTGTTGACATGGAATTTCTTTATAAATGACATTATGAAACATCACGAGCATAATCATCACTATGTTTGGAATGACCACAACATCGTGCCCAATTTAAGTTGCAAAATCAGCTAGAAATTATTCCAATGCGACTCAAATGAACACCGCTAGAATCATTTAGAAATGAACAATACTAAAATTAGCTAGAAATAGAATCACTACATCCAGCTAAAATGAATAACTGGAATCACTAGAATGACTAGTTGCCATCTTTGCACTAGAATCACTTGAATCAGCTAAAAATGAACACCACTAAAATCGGCTAGAAATGAACTAGAATAAGCTAGCCATTTATTAAGAAGACCACAAGAATCAGCTAGAAACGAATAGAAAATCAACATGACCATCAATAGGTTGAAAAATGATCAACACATTAGATCAATATGGAGACGAAAAAAGCAATAATATTAACTGATGAAAATTATGAAGAGAAATCTACAACAATGAATTGCGATAACATATCAAAATGAATAGCAGATAAATTAACAGATGAAGAAAAATGAAGAAAAGATCAGAATAAAAAGTGATTACATAACAGATCAAAATGAATAGCAGATCGATAATAGATGAAGAAAAATCAGCAACATGTGATCGTGATATGAATCCTCAATATTAAATCAATATGACCATTAATTCCTTGACATACAAACATCAATACTAAACTTTACAAAGATGTTTGATTGAATAAAAACTATGAACAACAGTAACAGAAAATGAAAATAGCATGCCATAAAAATATCTGGGGATTTGATAGACATCATGTACTATTGGTTTGACTTTGGAATAATTTAAAAATTCACAGAAACAAAGGTTCCCCCATTATCAAGTTCACATATTTGAAATCCAATTACTAGTTCCTCGGTATCAAGTTCACAGATTTGAAATCCAGTTACTATCACCTAAGGTGGACAAAAGAGAGGTTTATTAATTAAATTTCTCAATCCCGCACCCAAATCTCCACTGACCAAATCCACCTATCGATCTTAGCATTGACGTGTATGGAAAACACATTAGAGACCCCATGTGCTAGCACCTTTGCGTTGACGGCCGAGTCCGAGGCTGCCGGAAGCCCCCAACATGCCCATAGGACAGTGGTTGTGGTCGTGCAACCATACTGCATGTAGGATTGACATCTAGTTCGAACATAAAATCTCTCACACATCATTTCTCCCTCATCCCTAATATCTCCTTCATCCCAAATATATATCTAAATGCCTATTGATCAACCTTTGCCTGCAGTCCTCAAACTAAGTTTCCCTGTACATATATTCTTCAAATATAAGTATATATGACTTTAGTATGACACATTCTCCAAATATAATGGAAAAAGTAAAAAAGGATATAAAATCATCCACATGCACCCTAGTTTAATCACCTCCCTTGGAATTGTGATATTTACTCGATTTATCATATCTCCGGCCCTAATCCATATAATATATCATAAACCCTAGAAATTTCCCCAATTTGTTGTTGAAGAGCAAAATAGCATTGATCTCACAACAACATTATTTCTGCAGTTGGATATGTGATCACGGGGTCAATGAGGATCGCCAATGTCGAAAATATATGGAATCGCCAGGAGAGAATGACGATATCACCTGGAGAGATTGACGAGATCGTTGAAGGAAATAATGAGATTGCCTGGAAAATCTGATGATCGTGATCATTGGGAAATCGCCTAGATTGTCGAGGGGAGACCGACGAGATCGTTGATGGGGAAGAGAAAGGGGGAAACGGCAGAGGCGTGAGGGTTTTGAAGAATTCTGAACGAGAGACGACGATATGGAGAAAAATTCGTCCATTTCCAACTCGCCAATATTTTTTTATTATGTAATGTAGGGGCTTTGTCCAAGTTTTCATTTGTTAAATATAAGTGAAAGCTCTTCTTGAAGATGTGTGGCTTCTTTCCCCTTGGAGTTCATGTGTTACATATCAGTGAGAGCCGCTTCTTGAAGAGATGGCTTTGGTTAAAATCCAAGCCGCCTCTACATACGGTACATAAAAAAAATATTGTCGACCATATAGAGACAATATATTTCAAAACATACCTCCTGGAAGAATTTTCCTCCGACGATATGTGTGTGTGTGTGTGTATAGAGAGAGAGAACATGAGGATGAGGTGGGTGTCCATGGATTTTTTTGCACTTTTGGTGGGGAAGTTTGGACTACGGAAGTTTTCTTGCTAAAGAAATCTTCCGTTGTTGGATAATTTAGTTGCACGAATTCGATGCTAAAGGCCTTCATTGTTGTAGTGATGGGGGCAGTCCCGTCAAACCCTTATATAATACACATATATACAAACAGACCCCTCTTAACAAGCAAATCCAATTACAAAAGTTAATAAAAAATTGAGTGTTATTTCAAGGATGTTGCCCTTGAACCCCTACAAACCGGTGCACTCGATCCTCCTAGACCCCTCTATCATGTTCATCACCATGCAACGAGATCTCATTTTGAGACATCTACCAATGATACAAGAAAGTCAGACAATGGGCTCTACAATACATTGGGTTGAGCATGCGATTTAAGATTCAAGTCATCTCAAAATATATATTCGGTGTATATGTGTATAGGTGATGTGTACATTAGACATTCATAAGGCATTATATGAAAATGTACATAAGACTATATTACAATTGAATTTAATAAAAAATATTCTAAACCAAATCCCCGAAACCCAACCCGACTTCCTCTCCATCCATCTCCTCACCGCATACCATCCTCACACCCTTATCTTTATTATTTTTTTAGTTAAGTCATAAATGAATTATCTCTATTAAAATATTACAGTAATTTAGTGTATACACAATATGGTAGATTGTATAGTTATCCAATGAATAATATGTATCCATCATATAGTTATCCATATCCAACTAACAAATATACACAACAGTATCCACAGTCATTCCAGGAATATACTACTACATTTTTATTATCCATTTATGATATTTCTATCTATTTCCGACTTTGAAAATGGATATGGATAAGCAAAGATCCATTTCCACATCCATTTGTCCAATTGCATCCCTGCTTTTTATGGTGACAACCTTAATGATACATAAGAACACGTGTCAGCATGAAAAGCTTTGTAATGATTGCAAAAGCCAGAACCCCAAAATCCTACAAACAAAACCCACCTTTCCTTTTCAGAAGATAATCACGTCCCTCGCACTTCAGGGCAGTCGAAATCCCTCCAGATGAACAGCACCCACCACCAAAGTTCCCACCTTTTGGCCACTCCCGGCCTCGAACCAGGAAAAGACGCAGACCCAAGAGGTGCAGATCGGCGGAAAGGGAGCGAACGCTCCCCAATGGCGAGAAAGGTGAGAGCTTGAAGGTTGCGAGGGGCAGAGGGGGGGGGACAAAGGACAGGTGGGTTGTGAGAAATAAGGGGAATTACAGAGAGAGAGAGAAAGATGATAGAAATCTTGTGAGAATCCCTCTCGCTCTTTTCTTTCCTTCTTTTGCTCCTAAACTTTCCCCACCATCGATCCCTTCTTCAACCGTAATTGATGGGCGAGGAGCCAAAAAAATGTGTATTCTATTTGGGATGGGAGAGATGGACACGAGATGGGAACATCAAACCCAAGGAAAAGCATGTAGAGAGATAAAGAAAGAAGGCGACCGACGCAGACACTCATCCTTCACACTACACCACCACCTACACATACATGTCAAGAGGAGGGATAAAGTCCTCGAGAAAAAAACTTGCACCTATTTCTCTCTCTAGGTTGCATTCACTTCCATTGTAGTCTCTCTCTCCCTCTAGATGTGATTTCAATCCAAAAAGGTGAGCTAAGTTGTCCTTTATTATTTTTTAAATTTTTTGAATTGAATCTCAGCTGTATTTAGGTAATGGAAGGAACTCTTTTTGGAGTTACTCTTTTAATGCCCCTTTTGTTTTATGTTGTGTATTTGACTTTGGGTTTAGGGTTTGGTTTATGGGTGGGAGTGTTCTTATCATCATAGTTTTATGGATTTTTTGGTGTACTCTTGTGATTTGAAAATGAATGGGAAGAATAACATAATATGGGTTTGAAATTGAATTTAATTTGTGAAAGATCCAAATTTCTTAAGTATGATTTCCAATATATGGAGGAGTAATCTAAGTCCCCTAAAAAATAAAAATATTATTATCGAGGGTATGTATTCCCTAGTGTGGAGGATCGAGTCTTTAGGAGAATCTCTTATATTAGAATTTTGAATGACATTTCAACTCAACTCTTAGAAGTGCAGTTCACATTTAAGTCATATCCTTATGCTATATGTATATAGAGAGATAATTATAGAAGTTGGATTCCTTTTGGCTAAAGCTTGGTTCAGCATAGGATTTTAGGATCACTAAAATCAAGGGTTCTTAATGAGCCAAGACTTGAACATTCACATTTACATTCATGGATAAATCTGACTTATCATTCTTTATTTGCTCGAGGATGAGAATAGTTTAAGTATAAGGAGTGATAAATCCATGATTTATCATCATACTTCTTATTTATTAGTCCCCATGCTTAGTTTATTTACAATAGTTGACTACATTGAATAATAGTGCTTATAAGCATTTTACAAGTAAATACAGAACTTAGCTTGACAAGTATACTGAAAATTTACTAACATCCATACAACAGTTTACTTTATCAAAAGATATTAATCGATAATCTTTTTTAAATAAAGATTGATCAATAATCATTATCTTCCCTTATCTTTGATATCATGGTTTGAAAGATAAGATGTAATTAACAGTAATGATATACAATTCCTAGTATTTGTGAGGAAATTGTGGACTTTAGAAAATTTATAGTCTCTATCTATGATGTTAAGGCTCCTAACTTTTATTTTTTTATTTTATGTAATGTATGTTACTTTGATTAAGTACCATGATATCATAGAAACATAGACAAATACTATTAAGTGTTGATATTTCTGTCCATCCCCATCCTTAGAAGCTCAAAAAGTATACAAAAATCCAAGAAAATTAAGAATGGATAGGGAAAGACTGTAAGAGGTGTGACCGATGTTTTCATTTTTCATTGTTTTGTCTATTTTTATTTACTTATCTTCCAAAATAAAAGCAACCTCATTTTTTAGATTGTCAATTTTTATGTCATTGTCCTTACGGAGATATTGAACGTTAGTGTATAACTAATGATGTCAATGACTTTTTTAGAATAAATGTGACAATTTACATCACCATCAATTTCAGGATGATATAAAAAAGATACCATTACACGATTTTTTTTCAAGAATATGATCTTGGAATGTGGGACAACCAAAGGAAAACAAGAAATTTGACAAGGACAAAGGGGGCAAGGCTAAGTCTAAGGACAATGCCTTTATTAAATGGTGTAAAAGAAAAAATAATATAAACATTATACTGTTCGGATCTTTTTACTCTCTAGATTGCATTATACTCTCTAATGATGTTTTATGCTTTAAAATTTTGTTAAGAAATTTAAAGCCTCGATATAAAGTTAGCTTTCTATTTTTTTGAACATTTATGTTTTAAAATATTTGTACTTTTGTAATCTTTGTTTATATATTGAAATGCATGTTAAACTTTGGCTCTATATGAAGATTCGGGAATGAAGTTGCATTTTCATTTCTCCAATTTAGATTGTACTATACAATTTTCATACAGGTTGAAAAATCTTAAGAGATGCTTCTTTAGGTGTAGGATAACACTCCCAGGTTGTTTCTAATTTTTTTAATATGATAGCAAATTTTGCGACTACATAGCCACCTCCTTGCTACCACTGTGGTAGCAAACTGGTGCCAAGATAGTGGTAACATAGTCACAATACTCAACAATCAATGAAACATGGCTATCGTGGTGTGGTGCCAATGTAGTCATAATATAGTGGAAATGTGGTCGCAAATAGATAAAGGTTTAGTGACTATATTGCGACTAAAGTCCGACTAATCACAACTACATTTGCGACCACTTAAACGACTACATTGCAATCACAACAATTTTGTGACCATATTGGCACGACTACTATTTTTGCTACCACATGTGGTAGTAAACCCTTATTGCGACTACGTTGCGATTACTTTTCTACTACTTTACTACTACATTTGTAGTCGTAGAATCTGTATTTTCTTGTAGTGTAAGTAGAAGTGGAGTAGTTTATAATTTTTATATGATATGATAATATAATATATTATTTTTTGATAGGATTGATGATGTAAAATTGATTTATTTAATTTTTAAAAAAAGAATAAAATGAGGCCCGCGTGAGAGAGAGGGAGGGTGAGTTAAGGGGGGTAAACTCCCTATAAGTGATCTCCAACCAAGCGAGAGAGAATCAATAAATATGTGCATTTTAAAAAAATCGTAAAGGTTCTTTGGGCAACCAAATGTCATCCATTCACCATATAAAAAAAATACTTCCTTATCTCCTCAAGTAACTTTTTCCTCCTTGGTTTTCTTCCCCATTATAGACAAGCAAGATGGTCAAGAATGATACATCTATATCTTTGACCAATTTAAGCCAAGACTATTTAATATGTGCTATGCCATTCCCACTTGTATACATTCACAAGGTTTATTTTTAAAAAAAAATAAAACCTCCATCCTAACTTTTTTTTGGGAAAGTAAAGGCAGAATACAATGCATGGATGCATACAAATTTGTTCACTTCTCTTCGAACTTCTACAGCCACCAGAGACAAAGATAAACATATTAAATTATATGTAAGAAACTATAACAGGTTGTATAAAAAAGGAAGAAGGACTAAGATAAGATGTAAAAAAATCAACACTATCAAAAACGAGGTACAGTGTAAACACACACTAATATACCCGAATGCCTACTAATATCTCATATGATTTGATTGGGCAATCATGTGGAGACAAACAAGTTCATGTAGTTTTCTCCTTACATTTTTTAAATAACATAGGGAAATGTGGCTAGTAATATGGAGTAGGAAAAGATAAAATAGGTGAAGCAATGTATAAAGCATGCTATAAATAGGGGTGTAAACGGATCGAATCTAAGCGAACTTACCTTTTATTAGGTTCGGTTCGTTTATTTAATCGAGCATAAACTTATGTTCAAGTTCGATTCGTTTATTTTCGAATCGAATCAGAAGCGGACATCTTTTTAATCGAATTGAACCTAAGCGAATATCAAACTTGAGAATTCTGTAATAAGGGGAGTGAAAAGAAAAAAAGAAAAGAAAATATATATGTGTGTCTATAATTAGAATAAACATTCATTCAATTTTTTTCTTTATCTAACTTTTCTCCATCTTTTGAAAAAAATAGAATAATAAGGATTCGTCTCTTTGAAAAAGTATAATTATAATATATTTTTATGTCCGTTCAGGTGAGGATAAGGAATAATGTGGGGGATATGCGATGAGTAATATTTATATTTGTTATGTTGATTTGAGAATAAAGAAGAGAAAAGTACTAGACACATAGATGATGGATGTTGAGAGTATGCGAGACAAAACCGACTTAAATAACCCACCAGTAAGGCATCATGCTTCTCATTTAAAATAGACTTGGAATGGAATTTATTTGTAAGATTATATCTATAGTTAAAATATGCAAATTCTATATAAAAATATGTATCAAATTTAAAATAAAAAGAACTGAAATAATGCTTATTTCTTCTTAGATGGGGTTCGACACATTTGATTATGTAATTGATCCAATTTTATCCCTAAAATAAGGTTGCAAGATAGAAAAAATAAAAGATAAGAAGTAAAAGGGTCAAAAATATCTAACAAATGCACCAGGCAACTATCCCAAATCTATTTTCTTTTGATGAAGATCATAAGAGTGGCGGTATACAAATTGTATCATGGGGAACGTGATTGCGTTGTTTGAGACGGACTGTGATATCACAAGGATGGGGGCCATGATGTTACGATGGAGGGGAATAACATCGTGTAGATGGGAGGCATCATCGAAATGAACTGAAAGGGGATTGGGGGAATATTGACGATCAATGGTCAAATGAGAGAGAATGAACTGTAAGGAAAAAAACTGAACATGGATTACAATTTTACGAGCTATAGTCATACTTTATTATTTTGTATATTTAGCATTTCTCTTTCAAAAGAAAAGAAAAGGTGATATGAAGAGGACTTATATCCAAGATTGATATGGAAAAAAATAACATGAATAATATTGATTATATCCTCACATGAAATTCGAAATATGTACAAATAGATATCATATATATATATGTGTGTGTGTACGTATGTATGTATGTATGTTTGTATGTATGTATGTATGTATACGTGTATTATTGGATTAACAGATTCGATCATACCAGATTTTGATAAAAATCTAATCCAATTCATACTCTAACGGATTTCAAAAATCCTAATCCGATATGATTCATTAGAATGATAAAATCAATCCGAATTATATCCAATCCATGTGTATCCCTAGCCTCTTGTTATGTCATTGTTTTCATGTATCATTTACGGCCATCCTCAACATGGGTGTCATGAACCGTTTATATTTATTATATGGGAATAGTTGGATGGGTTGCATATGTAAGGCACATGGAATGCCCGGCCAGGTCTGTAGTGGGGGTTACTTGTTTCTTGTCTCACATCTTATCTTAGCCATTACCTTTTGTCTTCCCATTCTCTCTCTCTCTCTCTCACACACACAATTTTCAAGATGTTGGTGTTTATGGTAATTATTTTAGGGTAAATTAGACCAAGGTGTCTCGGATGTTGGGATAAACAGTAAATACCAAAGAGGATCTTGATTTTGATGAGAATGTTAGGGTTTCTCATGTGAATTATTGATTGGTGATGAAATTTTTAAAGTATCAGGGCTATATAGGTAAGTTTATGTAACCTTTATAGTAATCATAATCTTAATCCTAATACTGCGGTATAAAAGTGTCCTTAAGGGTAGCGGATCATTGCACTCCGAAGACAATTTTACGAAAGAGAAAGATTAAAGCTTAGTTTAAGTGGTTGACTATAAGAAGTTAAGAACATTGTCAAACCACTTTATATCCTTATATTGTGTGAATTTAAGTATTATCCTTATTTGATTGTTTTCTGTTTGTCTCTTGTCGATAGATTACTAACAAAGAAAATGTGGCATTTCATTGCTATTAGTTTAGTAGTAAAAAATGGTTAGAATTGTTGATACTATGACTTGAGACCATGATGTTACATTATGACTTGAGACGAGAGGAAAGATATTGATACAAAAACTATGGCAAATACACATAGATGAGTAGGCTCATGTGCATCCATTAATATACCCTCCTTGAAAAAGGGCACGGGCCAATATATTATTATGTATGGAAGCATTGGGAGAGACGTCGTCAGCCTCTAACCTAAGGGAGATGCACAGTATCGCACATCGGAATTTGTGTAATATGATATTCTTTACATGAAATCCAAATAAACAATACATCGATTATAGACGTTTGCACATCCACAAGTTAAAAAGGAATGCATGGAGAAAACAACAATGCCCAAAAATAACAAAAGAAAGCTATGAATATTTGATTACTTCACTGGTTGTCCTCGACACCAATAACTCACAGCATCTAGCCACGAAAATATTTGTGATGGTATTAGACCATGCCATTGCAATCCCAACTCTGTCTCCTGGTCTTCTATTGGATGGA
Source organism: Ottelia alismoides (assembly GCA_037367405.1). Lineage (NCBI taxonomy): Eukaryota > Viridiplantae > Streptophyta > Magnoliopsida > Alismatales > Hydrocharitaceae > Ottelia > Ottelia alismoides. The sequence goes on along the minus strand of JAZKJV010001450.1, from coordinate 371,555 downwards.
AATAAACGAACGACACACTTACTTGATGGGAGAAAAATCTACAAGAAATTTTACAAGAAATTTGATCTATGGTAACAAGAATTTGAATATTTATTGACATATCTTCAGATGTTGAATGTATAACCATGAACATCATTTGTTGTAAAATTAGCATTTGTTCTTGTAATTAGCCATGAATGTTATATTCGTTGCGAAAGGTTCATATAACGACTTATCCATTGACTTACATCACAAGAAACTCGATCTAAGGCAACGAATAATTTGAATATTTGGTGACATATCTTCTGATGTTTAAGATATAACAACAAATATTATTCGTTGCCAAATCATCTTTTGTACTTGTAATTAGCAAGGAATATTATATTCATTGTTAAAGATCCATATAACAATGATTTTTTCATTGAATTATTCGCTAAAATCCACATTACTCGAGTCAAATTTAGCAACGATTAGAAGAAAACGACAACAAATAATCGTTTGTATATGATTCATTGCAAGGAATATAGCAACGAATACCATTATTCGTTGTGAATTTAAAGAAGTAAGCAACGAATAATATCCATTGTTATATATTTAACTACAGAAGATATGACCAGTATTAAATTACTCGTTGCCTTATATCACTTTTCTTGTAGTGTTATCCGTTAAAATTTGCACAAATCATTGCTAAATTTATCACAATGGATAACTGTTACATGATCCGTTACTAGAATATAACAACGACTACAATTATCATGGCGGATTTAAATAAGCAAGTACGAATATTGTTTGTTGTATATTTACAACAAATGTTGAATTATTTATTGCCCTTGTGTCAGTTTTGTTGTAGTGAAAACACATCACTATCCTTAAGCTGGCCCACTCTAGCAACACCATTCCAAGCTTCATTATCGACAAATGGAGGGAGCCGAGCTCGAAGAAGGGTTGAACTTGTAGCGCGAGGATGGGCGAGCCTGGTATGTGTTGCGACCATGTCAAGGAGGCAACAAAGCATTCGAGGGGGCATGCTGCACAATAGGTCAAAGTATAGTGGAATACATTTTCCAAGCCAATTTACATTTGAAGGAAGCATCTAGATGCAGATCAATCAATAACAATAGCCGTATACTTCCGCGACAGAGATTATTCTCTTAGAACTTCTTGACAAAAAAACAATGCACATCAGAATTTTTACATCTCTTTTCGGAACGACTCATCTATTTACCACAATTTTCAAAGGTAATAGTGAATGAAACATGAAGAAAAAGTAATTTTGGCGATTACACATCACAGAAGAAGTTGGCAAACTTGACCTTGATCCACTTGATCCCATTCCTCGCAATGTCCTTCAGTTTACCTTCCATGGTGAGCATGTTGTACCTCGCCAATCGCTTCTTCCTTTTCAGGTCAGCTTCCAGGGAAAGCTCGAAACCCATGCTGTCCTTCGTGTTCGAGCCATTAAAGCTGTAAAAACGAGTGATCCTCGTAAGCAAGCTCCATGTACGAGTACAAACATGGAAACAACCCTCTCTTCTCCATGGGACAAAGGAGAAGGGAGTGAGTGCATGCGGATAAGTAATAACCAGAGCGCTCCACTGGAAATGCTGTCTTGGAAATCTGTTTCCTTCCAGTGGTAAAAGATTGTGATGATGGAAAGGTTTCTGATTTCATTGGGATCTAAAACAAGGTCTCCTGGTAGAAGAAAGATAAGGTTGCTTGGACTTGCATCATGGCTTTGGAGTGGGGATCCACCTTGGGACTTTTGTTGGTTCTGCAACATCAACCACTACTAAGGTGACAAGCCTGAGAGTAGGAAAGACCAAACCATACATAAGGTGGATGGTGCATGTAAACCAACCACAGCACCCCTAATGAGCACTTGCTTTTGCATAAAAGAAAATTCACAACCTTATCTGAAAAGCCCTCCTAATGCGCACTGCTACAAAGGATCCATGTTATACAATCAAAGAGACTGTAAAGGTGGATGCATCTATGCCATGGTAATCTTCTAGTTTATATTATATTTGTAATGTTTATTCCATTATAAGAAAGTCAATGAACATGCTCCCCAGCTTTGTCCATCCCAAAAAAAAAATACAACATGGATTTTCACCAAAAACAATAATACTAAAGCCAAAATATACAAATCAAAACTCGTTTATGTTAGTGTGTTATGGAAGAGATCATTATCCAGATGAGAAGAAATCAGCCCCATTCTCGACATCATCAGTTATGCTTGCTCCATTTTGTGCCATGAGTATCCGGTAGACTCTCTTGGAGCACGCGTCTCCTAGTCTCTTGTCCTCTTTGCCCAACGCTCCCTCCACAGGGAGGTCTTTGAGCAAAAACTCCTTCTCGTGTACCTGACAACGAAATTAAACATAAAATAAAACCCATTTTTGAAACCATATCCAACGTCACAACATACCGTTTTACTTGGATCAAGGTACACATCTAGAAGGGATCTCATGGTCGGGTACTTCTTCCAAATGCCAATGGCATATCTGGGCTGCACTTTGGGGATCGCTGTCAATGTTTTTAACCTGCAAGATAAAAACTCAATGTATAAAGAGAAAATGGGAAGGGTCTTCAAGCAGCAAGAAGATTGTACTGTTTCGTTCATTTGCCCCATAGATAGAGGCTTCGTTTCACTGTCCCCTTCCGCAACCTTAGCCAAAACAAGAAGCCCACATCATAACACCCTCTCCTCCATGTCCCCTTCTGTGGGCAGCAATATGGCAAGGCCCCCCATGTAACTGCAGCAGATTATCTCGCTGATTGTGTTCTCTTGCCATCAAATGGTTCTTAAATCCTACTCAATTCCAGCAGCTCCAAAAAAAACTGACAGCACACATCATCTAACGGCACTAGAAAGAAGATGGACAGTGTATATGTCTGAGATCCACAACAACCAGAGGGGTCCAGGTGCAATACGAAATCATTGCAAAGGTGGGTTATGCTGGCGGCGGGAGTAGGGTGCAATGATGGGGAGTTCAGCAGAGGGGTTTCTAACAATGATGAGGCAAGGTGAAGGGAGTTCTGCCACAGAGGAAAGTTGCTAGATGTTGGGGGGAGGAAGAAGATTTTGGTTTCAACACAGCACGCATGTTTTTGAGGTGGAATTTTAAGAACAGATATCTAACTATCATCCGTAAAAGTCAGGGAGATAAAACCTTAAAACTAAAACTCACGTGATGCAACCCTTTGCAATTGAGTGTAATAAAGAGTGTAACAAGGAACAGATATCTAACTATCATCCGTACAGTAGCCCTTGCATTTGTGTTCAAAGTTCAGTCATCAATTTCATTCAATCAAGATAATCCAAAATGCATTAACCAGGTCTAATTCACACCTCACACAAGCTGTGCAAGTGCAAGCCCCGGTCTGCAGAAGCGAGTGGGGGTTGTTGCCTATTATTGCAGTATCTTTTATCTCAGGAACTTCTACATTTCGTTTTTTCCTAAAGACATTGTTGGAGTATTTGTAGTGCACCTATTGAGTTGTAGCAGGGTAAATGGATCCTGGAGAAGATCCATTTACCCCATCCTGTGTTTAGTCCCATACCGCCCAATGGTGGGACTTGGAGGCTCTGGGAAGGCTATATAAGGAGCCCCAGACCTCCTGTACTCATTGAGAAAGTCAATAGAGAAACACGCCCCTTTGAGGGCTTCTCCCGTGGTTTCATCCCGCTCCTCACGGAGTAGGGTTCCACGTTAAATCCCGCGTTCTTATTTTGTTCTTTATCTTTTTCCATGTTCGCTTCCGCATTCTTCATATTTTATAACATGGTATCAGAGCGGGTCGATTCTCGAGGAGTTTGATGTTTTTTTTGAGATTCGATTATCAGATACATTGTTTATCGTTCTTGAAGATCGTTATTCTGCTAGAGATTCAATTTCTAGGGTTTTTTGAAACCCTAATTTCTAGATAGTTTGAAGATGATCACCGTGTTTTTAAAGATTGTGAATGATTCGAGTAGTTTTAGGGTTTCTGGTAGAAACCCTATTTCCAGCCGCAATCTCCTCCAGATCCAGATCCAAGGCTGCGATTACGGTGCAATGGCTCCAGGCCAGGCGCAAGCCCTCCAACCCTAGCGGCAACCAGCCCATTTGGGTTTCAGATCAACCATCGCACTCCAGCATGCAGGCACAAGTCCTGCCATCCTCTCCACGCTCCAGGCGCGAGCCCTAGTGCCCCAGCTTCAGCATCGCGCGCACAAGCCCACGATCCCTTCCAGCAGGCGACGAGTCCCCGCACGCCCTCTTCCAGATCTGTTGGCGGCGTGGTTGTTCTCCAGGCGCGACTCACAACAACGGCTGCAGCCGCACCTCCCAAGCCTCGCGCGCACATCTCCTTCACAGACCCAGGCGCACCCAACCGCCCAGGCGCGAGGCAGCAAAGGGCTCCTAGGCGCATCTCCTTCCTCATGCGGCAAACACCAGGCGGAGCCCTAGACGCAGGCGGTCCTCCTCCCTCGAGCGCGCGCCTCCTATCGCCCTCCTCTCCAGTCGCGTGACATCGCAGGCATCGCTCCAGTGCTCTCCAGTTGTGCCAGATCTCCAGAGCCTCCACCCGTGAACCTTGGGGGCGGCGACGGCGTTTCTCCAAGGGGATCCATCGTGGGAACCCTAACGGGGGAGGGATGCGTTTTATAAAAAAAGGAAATATTTGGTTAATTGTTTAAGAACCTAGTGGGGGTTGCTATCTATTATAGTCCTGTAAGTGACTACAGCAAGTTGGGCCCATGTGGGTCATATCGTAAAAAAAAGGTGGGCTCAATTGGAAAAAAAAAAGAGAGAGGAGTTTTCTTAAAAAAAATACGTACAAAAAAAAGTCGACGTAAATTGAAAAAAAAGGAGAGAAGCCGGAAAAAAAATTAAAGTGGCTTAAAAAAACAATTTGGACGGCTTATATACAAAAGCCGGAAAAAAGAAGAAAAAAATGTGCTTTAAAAAAAATTGTTGATGAAAAGCCGAAAAAAAACAACGGCTTAAATGTTTTGAAAACAAAATGAATGTTTTGAAAGCCGACAAATGTGTAATCGGCTAAGTGGTTTTTGTTTTATCCCCATCATTGTTGTCTTCTCCCAACTTGGTCGACGTCGATATTTTCCGACAAGTATGGGAGAAAGGGGGAGTATATGTAGAGTCACAAGTCTATTCAGATTCTCTAGATCCAGATCCAGATTTGTAGACCAGCCAGATGTTCAGACTCTACAGTTGTTCAGACTCGACGTCAGAAGTTTCCGAGTCTCCAGTTTCAAACACGCACAAGTGTGCGGTCATTGTCAGATGAGCATATGTTGCCATCATTGTCAGAGGTCCCCATCATTCTTCTTGTTGTCAGGCCAGAGTTTTCATGTGAGCCATAGGGACTCCAGAGCAGAGAACCATTCCCTATGCCATATGTTGGCAAGGGTTTTCATGTGGTATCATAGGTACACCAGAGCAGTGCACCATTCTCTGTGCCAGATGGGAGAGACCCAGTTCTCCGACGAGGAGACTTTTCAGACTCCATTCTCCAGCGACCATGGACTCCGACAAGGATTGCACATCCACGGCTCTTGTTCAGTTCGGCCCTTTTCAGAGATGGAGCAGTTGTCCACATGTTGTGGCGGGCCAGAGTACTCCGACGAGGAGACTCGTTTTTCAGTTGCAGTGACTCTGACAGGCGTAGTTCAGAGCACATGCTCTCCGACGAGGAGATTCAGTTGACTCACACTCCAGCCCGTACGTCCTCCACACCTGCACGACATGAGAAGCAACGCCCTCGACTGCAGCATGTGCGCGTTGGGTTGATATTGTCCGTAGTGTCCTGTAACGTGAGTTGAGTTTCTTTCTGTTTGTTTGTCCAAGCTGAGCATTGCATGCTCCAGCTTGAGGGGGAGTGTTGGAGTATTTGGTAGTACACCTATTGAGTTGTAGCAGGGTAAATGGATCCTGGAGAAGATCCATTTACCCCATCCTGTGTTTAGTCCCATACCGCCCAATGGTGGGACTTGGAGGCTCTGGGAAGGCTATATAAGGAGCTCCAGACCTCCTGTACTCATTGAGAAAGTCAATAGAGAAACACGCCCCTTTGAGGGCTTCTCCCGTGGTTTCATCCCGCTCCTCACGGAGTTGGGTTCCACATTAAATCTCGCGTTCTTATTTTGTTTTTTATCTTTTTCCATGTTCGCTTCCGCATTCTTCATATTTTATAACAGACATCATTGTAATATTCCCTCTTTAGCATTAAGGTCCTCTCTCTATAAAATACCCTGTGGATCAGTAGTAGATAATTCCTTTCATCCCACTTCACATGGTATTAGAGTGGTTGTCTCAGATCAGTGCTCTATTTCCTTTCTTGAAGAAAAAACCTATTCACCATTTTTACATGTGCCCTAGCCCACCCCCAACCATCATAGGCCACTCACCGACCAACTGGCCAGTCAACTGGGGTCTCATCACCCTTCCGCATCTAACCAGACATCGACCACCCTCCTCCAACCCCAAGCTGCCGCTGCAGCAGAGCTCTCAGCGGCAGTGCCCCCGAAAGTCTGGAGGACTGCTAAAAGCGCTCGGGTCCTCCAACCGAAAACCTGAACCTTGTTCCTAGGGTTTCTTGACATCCTGCATCACCCTGTAAGGTCCATTTTCCATTGTACGTGTGCTTAAAAATCAGTATTTCCAAATCTATGCATAGCAGTTGAGACATCGTATTTTTCTCGCATTTCACAGCCGGATTTTAAGTCTCTCAAGCATCTTTTCAGTATTTGAGAAGTTCGTGAAGCTCAGTCTACCCTTATGGACCCTCTCCATGCTTGAGTAGATCCATCTCTGCTTCAATTATAGATAACTCAGTTCCTCCCACATTCACAAAGAAGAGAGAAGAAGTTAGAAGAAGATGACAAGATGAATGACAAAAAGAGATCTATTTTAGTTAAGGACATATTTATAATAATTGTTTTTCCATTTTAGTCATTTGATTGTCATATTTAGTGTTTGACCTGCGGAAGTTAATGGCAAGGGCATATGTGTTAGCGATGATGTTTTGTAGGTGTTGTGATATTACAAAATAAATAAAGACACAGGTGTTATAGGAGAAAAATCCAAGGGCATAAGTGTAAAAGATCCCTCTAGGGAAAAAATGCAGTAAAGCACAATGAAAGATTGTGAGAATCCCTGTGACATCTAACAGCAGCCTTAGCGAGTAAATCCTATCATCTGACAGCAGCCCTAGACCATCATCGTTAAGACATCCAAGGATGAATCACTTGTGGGATAAGGCTTGACACAGCAGTTTTTTTCCTGGAATATGCATGTACTATTTTGATTTCATATATGAATAATGCCGTAAAATAGATGAACAAACTTGAAGCAAGAAAGAAAGAAGTGGGAATGAAAGGGCAAGAACTCACAAACCAAAGATGTTTGTTTAAGAGTTTTGTTTCATACAGCCACCTAACAAGTCACGTTACCTTCCAATTTGACATACATAACTTGGAGAAAAGACATGAATACTAATAAGTACATATGACTAAAATTGATCATGTAAACAAAATTCACTACATGACATCATTCATCAGATTTTGGTTTAGCACCAGATAACAATCTAACCATAAATTATGAGGTTTATTTTTGAAAATAACACATTATAAACCATCCAACATAGAGAAACGACCTTTGACTCCTAAATATGCAAACACTCACCAGGCACTCTTCTTTATTAGATGTCTATCGATGAAACTCTTGGGAACAAGTGAGCCGTTTGCATTGATTGACAACCATGTCAACTTAGTCCTGCGGAAAGAACATAGCAAAGCAGGAATGCAATTAATTCAATCTAATGAGTTCAGATATTCATTATCATCTAGAAAACTTAACATACAGAAAGATTCATGAGCATAAAAAGATTGCTAAATACCCTTTTTTTGCAAAAGCTACAGTGCCTGCATGATAAATTTAGTAACAGCAACTTCAAATTAAGAAAATAACGAACGTACGAACTTTTTCATGGCACACTTTTTTGTGAAAAGTAATTGCATCAACCAGGAAACAAGAGAATCTAAAAATCACAAAGACACTTCCACATCTAACAAATAGGATCCTGACATCGGACACATGTAACAGAGGAAAAGACCGGAGGATTATCTGTCAGATAACAATCCCACTGGTCTTGCAGAGCTTCCGCTCCATATAAACCACAAACAAACAACACAAAAATGAATCTACTTCAGTGAATGTATTGCTAGGATTTAGCCAATATAAACCACCAATCCCAAATATTTTATGAAATTTCCAAATGGCTTAAAGTAATGATAGGTCCTCGGAACAATACCGGCCAAACTATCCATGCATTCAGAGACTAAGTGCTCCAGTTGGGTTGTTGCAATGCTATAAGGTAATACAAAGAAAAATGATTTAAACCATCAAGATTGTAATATAACCATTCAGTAGCATACACAAATGGATGTGCTTATTTTAATAACCTTGGATATCTAAATCATTGTAAACAGGTGGGCAAGCTAAACTATAAAACGAACTACAAATCACAACTCACTTCGGTGGCTTTCCCTTCTATTATCTTAAATATAAGAGACATGTCATTATATAATGATTATGATTATGATGTTTTCAATTGCTGATCATGTAAAACAAGCCACAGGATGGTAATAATAACATAAAACTAACCTAAACTGGCAGCTGGCAAGATTAGTTGTTAAACCAACAATGTGCTCGGACAAATCCGCCTCATCCATGCACAACCTAGAGTGCACTCTAGTGAAATGAGTAGTTAACTTTGATAACACCTGAAAAACAGTTCAATAAATCTAAATGCACTGTCAACAGATGCATAGTAGAGTTAATTCCATTGGCAAGAACCTCTTCTACTGGTGGTCTTTTCCAGCCGCTGACATATGATGGATTCTTGTACTGGTTTTGTTCCCTACAAAGAATAAAAATTCAACTCAGAAAAAATGAATTATGTACAGAACAAATAAATTGATAGAAATGGAAATTACCTTCTATTAATATAACTCATTAACTTATTAGTAAGGTAGCAAACAGTGAATGATTGAAATCTTTTTTGAACACTAGCTACATGTTCTAGAAGAGATCCATTCAGGACCATATTACAGAACTCTTCAGCCTCGTACACAAATAGTATGTATGGAACCTCAGATCGCATAGGTGACAACTGCAGCAAATTAGAAGTCAGCTTATAGTGTAAAAAAATGCTCTACACAAAACCTATACATAATTTCAGGAACCAGAAAATCTGTCCTGCAACAAGTACATGCAGGGATATAACAAACGGTCTAAACGGCCGTTTAAACGCATGCGGTGCTCGACCGCATCGTTTATCCAAAACGGGTCCTTAAACGGGCAGGCCGCATAAACGGCCTTTTCAGGACATGGATTTACTTTCTTCAAAGAATCACCATTATCCATGGCTTTTATGTTGTATATTTCGATATTTGGCTAGGAATTCTAGTTGTTTACGTTATCTATTTTGAAATTTGGATGAAATATTTCTTGAATTTGGCAATATTTGATTATATTGTAAATCTATGATTATTTTTCTTATTTATTTATACTTTGTTAATTAATTATATATATGCAATATTTTTTATTAATTAAAAATGTAAAACAGCATAACCCTTTAAATTTCCATTTAAACTTCCACATACCGTTTACTCAATAATCAATGACCCTACCGACTGAATACCGCATACCACTTTTTGCAACCTTGAGTACATGCATGCACATACATTTGCAGGTGAATACACATACAATGATGTGTGTGTGCGTTCATACACATACAGCAATAGATGTATGTGTGTGCATGTCTACAATTCTACATGATCCCCATATATATCCAGTTCCTGCACAAGGCTCCAACGTAACTTGAGCAATTCAGCCAAAAATGGCCTAGTGTGCACCATCATCTTCTAATTTTAAAAAGCCAAAGGATGAACATCACAGCACAAAATGACAACCACAGAAATTTATTAATATAAAAGTTAAATTACAGGGAAAACCAGTTAACTAGTAAAAAGAAAGAATCACAACTCCATCTCAAATGCGCAATAGCCTTTGCACTGTGGACCACATTCTCAGCGTAGACTTTCGCCATGAAAAACTTCACATTTTGCTCACATCACAAATGGCCTATAGAACTGCCAAAGGATTACTTCTCTCTTGGCATCACATGTACACTTGGCCACCCCCATCAGTCTAACCAGATTCGATGATCCTCCAAAAGAAAACCACTGCATCCCGCAGTGTAAGCTCCTCTAACAACTTTCCACATCTCGACGCTAATAGTTGCAGCCTCGCTATCGAGGCATCCCCAATGAAAACCCAAAAAGAGATCACCTCCCTATGTCCTACCAAAAGGAAGAAAAATTGTATATAGGGCTTCCATATACCTCGTCCCCAATGGCACTCCAAGCAAATTCACAACCATTGTCAACTTCGTGTACCTAGGAGACTCCATTCACTCCCAATGACAATTTTCCATTTGATCATATGCCCACTTGCCAACAGCAAGATCTAACCAACGTTGATTGTTGGTGTACGCCGCTCCGCCTGGAGATGATGAAAGGGGGGTCACCGCTGCCTAGAGTGCCGCCCAGAGGATCTGCTATTCAAGGATTCACCAGTGTTTGGTTTTCATCGAGTATGTATTCTTTCCGACAAGGGATCTTTGAGCAAGATGGAACCAGTATGCGACAAGAGGTGGTTGGAGCCTCCTGTGTTTGAAGAAGGAAGTATTGTTGTGTTGTCGTATACGGCTGAAGGTGGTCGTGCGAAGAAGGTCCCGCCTGAGGGAAGTTGTGTGCCGCCTGGGCGACCGAGAGGAGGGCGGCTAGAGAGCACCGCTCGAAGATGTGGCGTGGCCTGGAGAAAGCGATGGTGCCGGGGAAGACTCTTGGCATCTGGAGTATCGAATGGAACCTGCCGCCAAGATCGCACGGAGTGTGTTGCCTGGAACTTGGAACTGGAGCTTTTGCACCGTGCCACCTGAGATTAGGGTTCCTGTTCTAGAACCCTAGTTTGCACGATATCAACAAAAAAGCCAATTCTCAATACAAAAATTCCAATTCTCTCGTAACATGAACAATAATTTTCAAGAATACAGCACCAAAAAAATTGGATCTCGGAAAAAAATAAACCATCAAGAATCGAATCCGCTCTGATACCATGTTAGAAAATATAATGTGGAAGCGAATATCCGAGAATAATGATAAAACAATATGCAACACCAAGATTTAACGTGGAACCCTACTCCCTAAGGAGCGGGGTGAAACCACAGGAGAACGCATCAAAAGACTGATGTATGCATTGCACTTTCTCATTGGATACAGAGGGTGAGGGGCTTCTTATATAGCACTCACTGATTCTCCACATCCCACAGACGATAGATGTAGGGCAAAACAACAGGATGTGGTAAATAGATCCTAGAGGGATCCATTTACCCATCTACTCAAGTGACGCATATAAGAAATACTCCAACAGGGATATCAGACACCTACCCCACCAACCATGAATAAAGGAAACTCTTACAAGCTCAACCACCCCTCATCTCCAACCCCACCATCGTCTGGAAACAACACTATATGTTCCCCACCATGTCTCGTCCAACACCGATCGAATCACCAGCATGTCACGTATCAAACCAGCTTTCGACGATCCCAAACATAATGCCCACATCCCTGACAACTGTAAAGGATATAAGAATCCGCATCGTAGAAAAAACGAGACACTGGTGAAAAGTGTCTAGGTAGTCCAAGCAATAGGTTTGAGTGTAACCCTTTGCTACCAGTTGATGAATACCCGATTCACCTACTCTATATGGAGATCTTAGCAAAATCCATTCTGAATTCACTAATCAAATCCCCCAAAATAGATTAATTAACTCATGTAATAGTGTTAGAAATTAGAGCTAAAATATGTATATTAAAGCATGATTCACACTATTATTGTTCTTATTATTTTATGTACAAACAATGAGTATTTTAATTTATTTCTTCTTCTATTATCTTCTTTAGGTTATATAGTAACATGGAATAAAGAATCAAAACCCAAAAAATAGCAAAACATGGAGAAAACAAAAGAGTTTGAACTTATATATATATATATATATATTGTACATAGTTTGTCTTTGACGTTTTTCACCTTTTTGCTTAACCTATAAAAATCCATAAAAATATATTAATCATGTATATATTGTAAAAATATTAATCTATAATTAAAATCTAAATAAAAATACAAAGAATTACAAAATAAAAAATATAGGGTATTAATTGGTAATTAATCTTTAAACAAAAATATATTTTTGTATAAACAACTTCTTTTGATTTTGAGTCCTTCGTGAAAGTTGTAAATCTCATTGAGCATGTGCTTTACATTTCAAAAGGCATGTAAGAATTGTATAGTTCTTATTTACCAGGTAGTCCAATAATAGCGTTACAGAATTGTGATGCAGATTTAAACTTTACAATCAACTTCTGTAAGCAACTATTCACGACAAATAATCATAAGGAACATCAATGGCTCAAGTCACGGTAGCTACAGCAAAATAAAATGCAGCAGGCCATGAAATGGAACAAGAAATTCCTTCATTTCCTTGTGATCGAATTATCCCCATTGACTGCCATATCCTACAGAAATCATTCAACTATAAATGCAACCATTCTATCCATATCATATCTTGTTGACAATCCAAATGAGCCTCAGGAATTTTGTATCCATGCTATGCAAAATTTTGTAATAGATGCTATGACAACAATATGAATGGTAAAGAGAGAGGACTTCCATTTAATATGAGGAAACATGCCTGAGAAATTTGCTCCGGAAGGCTCATCTTCCACATAATTGATTTTTCCATTGGATTTCTGGTTACACGAAAAGTGAGACCCTTTTCAGCAAATCTGCCAAGAAGGTGTCCTGCGAAAAGCAAGTACGTAAAAATTAAGAAAATAATTGATAACAAATAATTAAATTTACGATAATTATACTTTAAATAGATAAATGGATTTCCTTTCCCCGCATAAAACTAGTGGGGGGGGGCAGTTGACTGGATCTTATCAATAACATTTTGTAAAAGAAATGATGCGCCAAAAAGAGAGCTGATTGAGAAATGAGCATTAATCAAGATTCAAGACATCAAACTTCATAACATCAGAGAGGATATACCTCCAGTACACCCACTTTCAACTACTTTATGGTCAATCTCAGCAACTATGGATTTTAAGGCAAATTTCCCTTTCTCCCATTTTGCTTTTTCCTTCTGGATTTTCCTTAACTCTGAAGCTTCAGCTTTCAATGCCTCCTTTTGCAACTTCTCCTCCTGGAAATTTTAATTTAGATGTCCTCTAAAATAAGATGATATAATTTCAAAACGGTTTTGCTTCAGACAGTAAATATTCATTGAATATTTCTCCAGAATACAACAACAAAGTTTTTCCACACAATTAGTGGGTTACATGGATGGTTTGCCTCCATTCAGATATATTTTGAGTCATTCTCGAGCTTAAATCCATTTCTCCAGAATAAGGTACGAAATAACACGAAGTTAGATATTACAACATTACAACATTGACAAAATTGGGATGGCTGTAAATTTTAATTGATTAATTCACATTTCACGCACAACTAAACAATTAAAGGCCCATACCAGAAACATACCATCCTCTTCTGTTTTCTTTCTTCGACTAACTGAGCATTTCCTTCTTTTCTCCGCTTCTTTCTGGATACATCTTCTGCTATATCTGCACCTTTACCATCATCAACTTTTTTCTTTCTACCTCTTTTCTTTACAGCATTATCTTGCTGCTCCAGTATATAAAAAAATTAAAAAAATCAGTATATATTAATTAAAATAAGAGTCAGAAATTGATGAATTTAAAGTTAAACATCTGATAAAATTGTCGATAATGAACCAGAGAACACAATAGTAGCCAGAAAAAAGATGATCGATGAAAGCATTTTCAGATGAACTTTCCCAAGCAAAGAACCGCACTCTTCTTAAGCATCAATCAGTTGATGCAAACATAAATCATGGAGTAGCATTGTTGTCTAACTCTAACATGCAAAGATACCACTAATCTACACATCTCTTAAAGGTCGTCAACCTGCCCATGTCTATTAGTTTTCCCCTGAAAATTCCCTTTTTATCCTTGCCGAAATGAATAAGTCCCAGGCCACATGTTTTAGAACACCATCTTACTGTGGTGGTTACAATCTCGAAGCAGTGTAATCATGTCTCAAGTTCGAAACTTGGCAATGGACTTTTGGGCAATTAGGTTGTTGTTTTTATTATATTAACGTTTACATGTTTCTTCAATTTCTTTATATTCTCAATTCTTCGCATATACGTAAACAAATAGGGATGTTTCTATTTCTTGACGATATGGACACATATCATTGGCCATTCTTCTTGTGCATGTGAATATGAATATTGTTGGGAAAATGAGAGACTTGTTTATTTCTTGAGCCCTAGGTTCTCTTATATGGAGGAGAGACCAATGGGCAAATTACATAAAACAGATAAGAAGAAAAGAAATAGATGAAAAGACACATAAACATAGAAATATATCTCTACACTATCCCTCAAGATGGAGCATAGATATTTATCATGCTCATCTTGGATGAACACTTTTGAAAGTCAGGCCTTGGTGAAAATGTATGTTGTCTGGTCCCCTGAGCTGAATGGGGTGTAGCAATGAAGCCCTTCCGAATCATGTCACGTATATAATGGCAATCGACCTCTATGTGCTTTGTCCTCTCGAAGAATGCAGGATTATTGGCAATGAATAAGGCAGTTTGATTGCCGCATTTCACTGACATGGGAAGAGGAACCTCTATATGTAGATATGTAAGGACTGTTCGAACCCATTATCATTTATGTGCATGCTTATGCCATAGCCCTATACTTAGATTTAGCACTAGATCTAGCAACAAGAATTTGCTTCTTGCTTTTCCACATCACAAGTGAATCTCCAACAAATATAGCAAACCATGTGGTTGACTTCCTGTCCTTGGGGCACCCTGCATAATCTGTCTGCATATGTTGAGATAGTGATGGTGCCACCTCTCTACCTCTCTTAAATAGCAGCCATGCGCCTGGAGATGATTTAAGATACCTCAGTATCATATATATATAGCATCCATATGTACCTGACGAGGTTGTTCCATGAACTGACTTACCTGGCTAATAGCAAATGAAATGTTGGATCTAGTAATGGAAACATGAAGAAGCTTTCCTACCGGTTCCATGTATCTTCTCATGTCAACCTCATCAGTATCATCATCAAACAGCTTCATGTTTGGATCCATAGGTGTGAAAGCAAGTCGACATCTAAGCATACCCGTTTCACTTAGCAAATCCGTAACATATTTCCTTTGAGTCATCACAAGCCCTTGTTGATTTCTGGCAAACTCCAATCCCAAAAAATATCAGAGAGCTCCCAAATCTTTGGTAACAAATTTACGGTCCGGAAATTCTTTCGCCCTCTTTATTCCTTGTATATCATCTCCGGAAATAAGTATATCATCAACCTATACCATAATAGCAATCATGCCCCTGAAGGTTCTCTGTATGAAAAGAGAATGATCTGCATTTGACCGTTTGAACCCATGCTTTTCAAACAAGTCTGAGAGCTCCTGGAACCAAGCTCTGGGGCTCTGCTTAAGTCCATAGATTGCCTTATAAAGTCTACATACATGTGAACACTCCCCCTCGGCAGCAAAACCCGGTGGTTGTCGCATTTAGACTTCTTCCTGAAGGTCGCCATACAAAAATGCATTCTTGACATCAAGTTAAAACAGAATCTCGAACTACTACACCAGATAAAAGAATCTAGAAGGTAGAATGATGAGCAACAAGAGATGAGGTGTCAAGATAATCCACCCCATATGTTTGGGTAAAGCAACGTGCAACTAGTTGAGCCTTGTACCGATCAATGCTGCCATCGGCATTTTGCTTTATTGTAAATACCCATTTGCAACTTACTATAGACGCTTCAATGGGGACCGGGAACATACTCCAAGTACCTCTCGACTCAAGGGTCATCGTCTCTTCTTCCATAGCGAGATGCCACATGTTATATGGCAATGCCTCTTGGTAAGTTCGTGGAATGGCCACGGTGGAGAAAGCAGCAATAAACCTCCTGATTTTACTTGTCAGACGCTCAAAGCTGACAAGAGAAGCAAGCGGATAGGAAGCACAACCGCACAGGAACGCTTTTGCTTCCTAAAAGTGATAGGCAAATCAAGACCATCATCATCTCTGCTACTTGTATGATCATCCCCCTCCTGAAATAATCACGGCTGAGCAACATCATCAAACCCATCATTAGAAGTAGTATTGTCAGAGCAAACCTGGAATGTGTTGGATGACGAACAATAAACACAAGCAGTAGTTGGTCGTCGATTGCAGTGATGTGGTAGTGGTGGAACCCGAACAATAGAAGGAGGGGGCTATTGGAGATGATGGAGAAGGTAGTGGCAGCGGTGATGAAAGTGGTGGGTGCATGGGTGGAGTTTGAATATAGACCTCGTCATCTGAATCTGAGGGTGTCAACCAGCCACCTGTAGGAGAAAATACATGACAGACTCAAAAAATATGACATTCGCACTAACATAATATCTCATGTGTAATGGATCATAGCAACGATAAGTAACTCTTCTGAGTCCTGGAGTATCCGACAAAAATACATTTGACAACCCTAGGAGAGAGCTTGTCAATCCCTGAAGACAACCGATGGATAAACGCAACAGATCCAAACACACGTGGGTAAGAGAGAACAACTTCTTGCCATGGAAAACAAGGGAGAAAGGTATTGTCTCCCCCAGCATCAACAAGGGCATACGGTTAATAAGATAACATGCACTGATAAACGCATCATCCCAGAATGGATGCGGTGCACAGCTCTAAATAAGGAGGGTATGAGTGACATCAAGAAGATGGCGGTGCTTTCTTTCATCGACACCATTATGCTAATATGTGTATGCGCAAGATGCTTGATGAAGAATACCATGAGATGAGAGGAATTGAAAGGAGCACATGACTACAGAATTCAATAGCATTATCGGTTCTTACAATTTTGACAGAAGTGGAAAAAATATTTTGCATTTCTTTAATGAAATTCATAATAGCATTGCTCGCTTCCGATTTATACTTCAATAGAAAAGCCTAAGACAGACGACTAAAATCATCAACGGCAAGTAAATAAAAAATGCATCCCTGATGATCGAGAACACGACTTGGACCACAAATGTCTACATGTAAAAACTCAAAAGAGGAGCTACTGCTCCGACTCTGATGACTAGGGAAGACAGATCAATGGTGCTTCCCTGACATGCTTCACAATTGAATGACGAGCAAGGTGAAATCTGAGGAAGGACTTGAAGCGGTTTCAGAAATGGGAGATGATCGAAGCGTGGATGCAATAGGAAGAGAGAGATATGTCCAGTGGAATGCGAGAATATTCCAGCATATGGTATTTAGACCAGTCGATAGAGCATGTCTTGCTCACGGCCACAATGAGTCACTTCGCCCGTAAGAATGTCCTGAAACACAAGAGATGAAGGGTCAAATATCGCTCGACATGCAACACTCACGACCACAATAAATCCTTAGTAATTTGACTAATAAACAGTAAATTCATGGAGAAATTAGGGCATGCAACACATTCTGCAATTGCATAGATGGCGTCAAGGTAATATCCTCATGTTTTGTGATTGGAGAATGAGTCCCATCTGATATGATCACTGTCTTTCCTGGAGAAACCTGCATGTAGGCTATGAGCTAATTTCTATCTCCACACAAATGATGTGTTGTGAGAAGTAGAGGTAGGAGCACTACCTGAAGTACTAGCTCTTGCAATAGTAGCAATATCCAAGTTGTTCTCCGAAGCAGATAAAGGAGTATTAGTTGGGAGCATGATATCTCTCAGTCGAGACACAAGCTCATCAAAACTTGATCTGATGTAGGTGGAGCGTCATAGTGTTGAGTCTGCTCTGCTATGCGAGCAGACGCTTGGTAACCATGCTTGGATAAGCATGTATCTTCTGTATGGCCAGATCGATGACAATAGGTACGAGGTAGTCCACGACCACGTCCACCTCTACCATATGGTCCCCGTCCACGGAACTAAGATGGACCAACTCTTCCACGAGAGGCCACCAAGGCAGATGAATTTGGCACTAGAGAAGGGGTTGAAATATTGATCCGGCTCCATCTACGGAAGGCCTACTCCAGGGGAGGAATTGTAGCATCCGCCAGAATCTGAGAAGCACCCACCTCATATTAAGAATCAAGAGAGGCCACAAAGACGCCAACCATCGTGGCATTTCGGTATGTCTTCAGTTGTATTGGAGTAGCCGTAAGGGGCATGAAGCTGTGAAGCTTCTCAAACATTCCCTGCAAGGCAGTGTAGAAAGCATTTTGGGGCCTACCATTCTGCTTTATAGTGAAGATGTCATATTGAAGCTGTATAACTTTTGTCTCCTTCTTGACCCGAGAGTACGTGGCAGCAAGAATGTCCCACATGGCTTTGGCAGTGGGCTGGTGCAAGACATCATTTGCAATCTTCGATATCAAGGTACCAGACAACCTAACATGAGCATATGCATCATCAGCCTCCCATGAGGCATACAACCATGTCTTCTCCATCGGCTCTTCTTCAGTAAGAATATGCTTCTTATCCATCGACTTCATTAGGCTCACAAATAGCATGGCCCACAATTCGTAGTTAGACCCATCAATCTACACTATAGGCGCAAGACCTCTGAAGGTGCCTGAGGTGGGGATATCTACATTGCTTTCTGACATGTCGGTTAGAGAAAAATAGGGTTATAGACTAGACAAGCTTTTGTCTACACTGACATAAAGGGATTTGGTTGCATGTGTAGACTCAAGCAACCAATCCCATCAATCAAGAGTCGAAGATTGTGAAGGTGCGCCCGAAGGGGTAAGGGGCAGCGGCAGACCCTAGATAGAGAAGGGGTGACGGCACTCCCCTTGGAGAGAGGAAGAACGATGACCCCTAGAGAAAGGAGGGGCAGCGGCAACACCCGTTGGGAGGAGGGACGGCGGCGACACCCACTGGAAGAAGGGGCGGCAGCAGCACCCACTAGGAGGGGGGCGACTCGGGCCCCTAGCAAGGGACGGAACAACGCGGTGGCAATGAGTCGAGAACAGGAGAGAGAGAGAGAGAGTGGGTAGCACGTGGGATTAGGATTAGGATTTGTGGGTATGAGAGCTCCGATCTAAGATCGTCGCTCCGATACCATGTTGGGAAAATGAGAGAATTGTTTATTCATTAAGCCCTAGATTCTCTTATATAGAGGAGTGACATGTGGGCAAATTACATAAAACATATAAGAGGAAAAGAAAAGGATGAAAAGATACATAAACACATAAATATATCTCTACAAATACATATCAACATTTTAAAGATTGAAGTGAGTTCATTACATATGCACTCTAATATGGGCATATTTGTATTTGTCTCCCATTATTGTTTATCTTCAAACAAAATATAGATAATCTATGCATTCTAATTTTTTTCAAATCCGGGTTATATATGGATATTTTTTAAGACAAGAATATCGATATCCGCAAGTGGAGTATGCACCTGTATGTGGACAGATATCATCATAAAAAGAGAATTATTTCTATATCTTCATATATATATGCAAGAAAAGTTAAAATGTCACATATATATATGTAGACATGGATGTATAGATTTTATTTCTTTTGCAAATCTTGATACAAATATTGACAAGTCTTTGAATCGTACACAAAAGTCCCTAAATCGTACACATAAATTGCTACGTCACACTTGAATTATAAAAAAGTAACAATTAACAAGGCCATACTTGACTTTTAAGATACATCTCAACTTGAAAATCGAATTCATAGTTAGAAAGATGATACGAACAATTAATTTTTTCTCTTAATTTAAGGATTATACTGAGAGAACTCTTAACAATTGAGTACAACAGTTATTTTCAAAGTTTGGATACCATATTTAATCTTGTTACTCCGACGGAGATAGAGACTACATGGGAGTAGTACTTCCATAAACTTTTCATTGGGGAAGGAAATAGAGAAATCACTTTGGGTGATCTAGCTAGTAGTGAAAATTACTTGAATCGTACAAGTTATAGACGAATACAAAGAAAAGTAGAGGAGGCTTTGAAGGTTATGAGACTTGGGAAAAGTGTAGGATCGGATGACATCTCTGTAGAAGTATGGAGAGTTTTAGGTGAGCAGTTTGATTTGACTTACGAATTATTCAATGTTATTTGGCGAAGCAAGAAACTGCCTGAAGATTGGAGGAGTATCGTGGTGCCTCTTTATAAGAATAAAGGAGAAATTCAAAATTATTCAAATTACAGAAGTATCAAGCTGAAGAGTCACACATTATGAAAATTTGGGAACATGTGATCGAAAGAAGGTTGAGACAAGTTTCCAACATAAAAGAAAACCGATACGGATTCATGCCAGGTCGCTCAAGCGGCTCAACTATTGAAGCCATCCATTTGTTGAGGAGAACAATGAAGAATTATAGAGCTAAAAGGAAGAACCTCCGCATGATCTTTATTGATTTGGCGAAAGCTTATGATTATGTCCCATAAGAGATATTATAGAGAGTTTTGGAGAAGAGACAAGTACATGTCATATACATTGACCTCATAAAGGACATGTATGATAGGGCTTTATCTTGTGTAAGGACCCCGCCTGGGAATACTGGCTATTTTGAAATCAATATTGGTTACATCAAGGTTCAGCTTTGAGTCCATTTCTTTTTACTTTGATTATGGATGAATTAACAAGTTCCATTCAAGATGAGTTACCTTGGTATATGTTATTTGCTGATGATATTGTGTTAATTGACGAGACTAGAGATGGAGTAAATGAGTTGAGGTTTGGAGATGTGAATTGGAGACTAAAGGATTTCGTATAAGTAGGGCTAAGACAGAATATATGGAGTGCACCTTTGATGGAAGCAACGGTGACGGAATCGAGGTGAAGATTGGTGACAATAACATTCGAAAGAGAGATTCTTTTAGATATATGGAATCTATTTTGCTACATGATGGGGAAATTGATGGGGGTGTTACTAATAGAATAAATGCAGGCTCGCTAAAGTGGAGAGGAACCTCTGTTATTCTCTGTGATAAGAAAATTCCTTTAAATATTAAAGGAAAGTTTTACAAAACAGCCGTAAGACCTATTATGCTACATAAATCGGAATGTTGGCCTGTGAACCTAGACATGTGCAGAGAATGGTTGTATCAGAAATGAAAATGTTAAGGTGAATGTGTGGACACACACGTAAAGATCGGATTCGAAATGATGCAATCAGAAAGAAAGTTGGTGTATCTCCGATCGAGGATAAGATGTGAGAAAACTATTTAAGATGGTTTAATCATTTGCAAAGAAGATCAGTTGATGCATCAGTTAGGAGATGCGAGTGTTGGGATGTTGAGTCGGCTAAGAGAGGGCGAGGACGGCCCAAGAAGTGTTGGAATGCGACTATACGAAGGGATGTTAGTTTTTTGGATGTGAGCTCGAGATTGACCCAAGATAGATCTGAATGGAGGCGAAAAATCCATGTAGCCGACCCTACTTAATTGTGGGAAAAGGATTTGTTGTTGTTGTCGGATATCATATTTATTCAATTTTTTAAATACATAAATAGTATTTAAATGTAAAATTCTATTATTGGTTTCATGTATATATCCCTCTAAATTTGACTGTCAATAAATTTCTTCTCTCGGGCGAAGCATGAGTATCTATTATTAACTTTATGTTATGTACAAACATTATGTCAAGTACGTATATTGGTAATATGTTATTTACGATGAACTTTTAGAATGTTGTATGTGTGTATATGTGTGTGTGTGAATCGCGAGCTTTACCCATGCAAAGCATAGGTGTACACTAGTATCACAGAGTGATGCATCAAATCTTAAAATGATCAAAAATAGGAAACATACAAGATATAAAACCATACTTACATTTTGCTTAAGATAGTAAGTCCATATCTCTAGTAGCAACAAAAATGAAATACAAATTGGTAAAGATAATTGTAGAAAATAATAGTAGGGAAATTAAGACCAACAACAAGCATAGAACATCAAATTTGCACGGTTCAAGATAAACAGAATGACCATCCTACCACCATGGGAGTAGCGTTTCAACGGTCATGTTTCCTCATTCAACTTTCTCATTGAAACCTGCAATGCATGACCCTTTCTGTAAGCTCCACTCACATCAACTTTCTCTAAGTAGGTGACTTGGGCCAAATGCATGAATGCTCTATACAATAGATGGGTCTTCTGTAAGATCCAATTATCCTATTAGCTTGGCCCTTCACAGTACTCTCACGATAATTTTTTTAAAGAAAAAAGGGTGAATCGTCGAGCAGACGCCCATCCAAAAACTTTATATTCACAAAGCATCGTAGAAAAATTACGAAGACCAAGAATTCCGTAGGATCATGGCATGCTCTATAATGTTCTCTACATCCAATCTTTAATCACAAAGAACACCCCAACCCTGACCAACCACATGGCCGGTAAAATGGTTGCAACCCATATCCTTATCAAGCCCATCCCAGCATATTGTTAATCCATGAATCCCAAAAAAACAAAGTAGCACTCAACAAAACCATGTCCATTCGGCACACCCCGCACCTCCCTAGGTGTGGCACATAAAAAGAATAGGTGATCAGCATCCTCATGCATCTACATGCATCACTTATAGGACCCTCCATCTCATGAAAGAACCTTGCCCTATGAGCCTAAGTCATCAAACGGTCCTACCTAGGGATGCAAACAGATGTCAATATCTACGTATCTAATCCTCCACCGTATCATTTCTATACAGAATTTGACATCATTATCCGTATCCATTATAAAATGGATAATGATATAAATATCACTTTGATATCTGCAAATATTTGTATATGTATCCATGTATATGTTTTCATATATAAATATAGTTGTAAATTTAGTTTTAATCATATATAACATAATTTTATACATTCTTTCACCATGTTTGATGTACTTACTATGATATAAACTCATTTCATATATTTATATCATGTGCATTCCCTACAATAAAATTGTATACCTTCTTTCATCATATTTGGCATAGTTATTATGATATAAGCTCATTTAATATATTTATATCATGTATAGTGGGAGAAGGCTTAGTACATTTTTATAGCCCATCCAATACATGTATATTTAAGAGAATGTTGCGAATCTATAGAGTAATTCTAATATTTTCCGTATGCGATCAATATCCGCTCTACATTCGTATCTGTATGTGATCAATAAATCCAAGTTCCCGAACAAGAACCATAATGAGTAATGATGGCCCCAACTACCACACGTGAAACATTGAGGCATTGTCAAATGGGTCCTTGCAAGAAATCCTTGAACATTGCATTAGAAGCATTATGGCCCCAATCGTGGACATTTTTGGTGACTCACCAGAACCTACCCCCTGCAACCTCTTCCTCCCTTCGTTTTTGCATCAGAAGCATTGTCTTCCTTACATCAAGACAAGTGATCAGATTGGTGATATTTTTACAAAGAGTGCACAACATGAAACTTTGAGAATAATGGGGGAAAGTTGGGCATAATATAGGATATGTATTCCCAACTTGAGATAGGAGTTAAGTTTACTTGTAGACTGGTAAATGGATCATGGGTCAAGATCCATTTACCCTCATTTTTGTCTTATGTGTACTGTTCTCAATGCAGAGAAGTTTCTAGCAAAAAAACATGTCCCTCATATATGGTTAGGGCAAAAGAGGTCACCATGGTTTTTTCTCGCCATAAGAGAGTTTACATGTAAACCTAATGTAAAATTCTTGGTTTGTTTATCTTTCAGTAAAATGAAGAGCCTTGATTTTTTTTCAATTGCATATTTCGCTTGTCTCCCGTTAAGATTCTCTCAAGTATGGCTTCGCATCTTGCAAATTGTGAGTTGGATTTCAACCTTTTGGCTTGCCTTCTAAGATGTTTTCTTTATTTTAAACTCTTACGGAGTGTTCACATTCAGGATGAGATACCTTGGTGTATATTATTCGTTGATGATATTTTGTTGATTGATAAGATTAGAGATGGAGTAAATGAGAAGCTTGAGGTCTGGAGATATGCATTAGAGGCTAAAGGATTTTTTATAAGTAGGGATAAGATTGAATATAAGAATGCTCTTTTGATGGAAGCAATGGTGAAGGAATCAAGGTGAAGATTGATGGTGATAACATTCAGAAGAGAGATTCTTTTAAATACTTAGGATATATTTTGCAACATGATAGGAAAATTGATGGAGATGTTACAAATGGAATAAATGTAGGTTGGCTAAAGTGGATAGGAGCCTCTAATGTTCTTTGTGATAAGAAATTCTTTTGAAAATCAAAGGAAAGTTTTACAAAGCAGCAGTGAGACTTATTATTCTCTGTGGATCTGAAACATGTGTAGAGAATGGCAGTAGCAAAATGAAAATGCTAAGGTGGATGTGCATATATACAAATAAAGATCGGATTCGGAATGATGCCATCAGAAGGAAAGTTAGTATAGCTCCGATCGAGGATAAGATGCAAGAAATTCATTTAAGGTACTTTGGTCATTTGCAAGGGAGCTCAATTGATGCACCGATGAGGACATGCGAGTTTTGAGATATTGATCTGGCTAAAAGAGGGCAAGGAAAGTCCAAGAAGTGTTGGAATGAAACTATACGAATGGATTTTAGTTTTTGTTTTATCTAAGCCAAGGAATGACCAAAGATAGATCTAAATGGAGGCAAAGAATCCATGTAGCTGACCCTACTTAATGTGGGAGAAGGCTTTGTTATTGTTGTAAACTTTTACAGACTGTTCGAGGCTTCACGTTTCATTGGCCTATTTCATTCTTTTTCTGGAAAAGCATGGCCTTTTTCCTCATTTGAGTTAACCTAGTGCCATATTAAGTTTGTATTTCGAAATGAGTAACTTCTTGACAGTAACAATGGTTCTATCCCATTTTGTTGTAGGAAACATCCAAAGAACATCACATAGAGCACTAGCAATCCATGTAGAGATTCATACCTGCGGCAGCCCATCTTCACCAGAACAGAAACCATGCTTCTCCGTGTCTTCTCCAACTGTCTCTGCAACATCAGCCACACTTGCAGCAACGTTTTCATTGTCCCGTTGTAAACTGTTACCCCGATCATCCATTTCCAACTCCATGCCGATGTTATCATAACACGAGACACCACCATATTCCCCAGAACTCCCTTTCAATTCGATGTTCCCTCTCCCACCAATTTCAACAAATACACCATCATCCCTAGTCGTTTTGGTCAGACATCCCTCCTCAGGCTCTCCATCGGACTCCAGACATATCAGACCACCAGTCCCTGCCAGTGTCCAAAACAAGAAACATATCAAGTTCAGCAAATCACAGCAGAACAAGTTCAAGATAGAGGGATCGAAGAAAAATGTGAGCCTAACCTAAATCCATGTAATGGAAGAACTACTAGAGATTATTACTCAAACTAAAATTGAAAGGTATTATTGCACGATCTAAAATACTACCTGGCAGTGGCAAGTATAAGTTTCTGGGAACTGAAACGATGTTATGCTCTATTGGCATTCCTAAAAGTCCTAATGGAGTTAAGTTCGGTGCAAAATTAATCTAACTTTCCAGTATAAATCTTATCATAACTATTGCGATTCACTCAACACATATAAGTCAATTTTCATAATGGAATCTCTGTAGCAATGATTGGCCAACTAGGCGGATGTCTGACTATGCAGTGCAGGAGCGTGACCAAAGAAAAGGTTATGTATAAAAGTAAGATGCCACAGAAATTGAATTGGCACTTTTATCTTGATCTTGTATTTACAAATCTAAAAAAATACACGTGTTAAACATAATTTTCATATTTAAAATGATTAGAATTTACATTAACCGAGATATTTTTTTATATAATCGCATTCGGATAGAAGGCCTGCAATTGAACTCACCGGGAATTCCGTTGGACGGGGCACGGACGAAGCTGCAAGGGGCGAGGGTGGAACTGAGCCCTATTGTGGCAGGGCGGGAGGGGATCGGAGTCTCGGGGACGAAGACCGGGGAGTGCTCGAAGGGGCTTTGGGGACATGTCGGCTTTCGAGGAGTGGGATCGTTGTCATCGTCCAAAACGAGGACTTGCGGGAAGGAAGGAGGCGGCGGCGCGATTGGGATGCCGCTGAGCTCCGCAGTGGGGGACGTGTAGTTGGTGGGGAGGGGAGAGGGGGGGAGGTGGCCGTCGTCGTCGTCGTCGTCGGAGGGTATCTCGACGGCGGAGATGGGGCGTGGGAGGGGATGCATCTGCGGTGGAACTGCTTGGGAGTTGGCGGTCGGGAAAAAAGGGACGGTTTTTGGCGCCTTGGAGGGAGGGGAGGGGGTGGGGGATTGAGTTGGTGGGGTTAACATCTTTTCACAATTATTTTGAAACCCAACTATATCTTATCGAAATAATCGATTCGGGAAATCTCATTGAAATAGTTGGATTAGGTTGAATCATGTAATCAAATTCATTCGATTCGATAATGATGTCATCATTAGTTAAAATTAGTTTAAATCAGATTAGTAAGAAAAAAGTAATTGAATCGGCTAATCAAATCGAAATGAAACAAAATGTATATAAATATATACTTAAATATATTTGAAATATAAATAAAATACATAGATAAGTATATATTTCATACTATACATAAAATATTTTTTTGTATGCACCATCAAATGTCATAATATCATATCTATATTGTTTGGACTAGATGCTCTATAACATGATAATAATTTGATTATATTTAAAACTCATTGCATGCAATAGGTTGTGTTATAATAGTTGGTTATGAGCTTAAATAGACAACAAAAAGTCATAGACCCAACACCCACTGCTAGCATTATTTTTAATTAAATTAAAAATTAAATGCAGTTCGACTTCTGTTGAACATGGGTAAACTGGATTAAAAATAATATGTTGAATCGACGGGTTAACTAAATTTTGAACATTCAAATCGAACCGGTTAATCAGACCGGTCCAGGCTCGATTTAGTAGTCGAACCGATCGTTCCGGTTTGGTTTTCAAAACATTGCTTTTGGAGAAGAGATAAATGCTATTTTGTTTGTTTGGCTGCCGATAAATCTCCATGCGTCATGTATATAAAAAACTCATGCTGAGAGTGCAATGCATGTTAGAAAATGCAATGAGTATAAATAGATGTTTGATGATTGAGTAAATACGTGGAGTTGCACAAAAATAGTTCTTTCGAATGTGCATGATGTTCATTTTAATTTTTTTTTCATTTTTGATCAATATCAAATGTGTAGCTCCGTAGCTGATAAAAAAAATTTTTTTTTGTTGAGTATTGAATCAAACTAAGAGCATTATTAGATATGTGGTTGATAAAAATATGTTTTTATTGGTATTTATATCACCAATATTATATAAATTTAAACTATATTAATAATATGTTTCTATCTAATAATTATCCAAAACATTGTTTTTAATTAAATTAGGAATAGCATTATTTTTATCCAAAATATTGCTTATATTACCAGTGGTATTATTTTTTAACTAAATTAAAAATTAAATGTGGTTCAGCTTTGGTTAAGTGTTGAACCAATGGTTTGATTAAATTCTGAACATTCGAATCGAATCGGCAAGAATCTGTTAACATGACCAGTCCATGCTTGGTTCATTGGTCCTACCGGTCGGTCATGTCTTGTTTTCAAAACATTACTTTTGGGGAACAGAGATAAATGCTACTTTGTTGGTTTGATTGTACATAAATCTTTATGCATCATGTACATAAGAACTCGTACTAAGAGTGCCATGCATGTTGGAAAATGCAACGAGCATAAATAGAAGTCTGATGATTGAGTAAAAATGTGGAGTTGTAAGAAAATATTTCTTCCGAATGTGCATGATGTTTGTTGCATTTTTTTCATTTTTGTTCTATATCATATGTGTAGTTTCATAGTTGATAAAAATTTTGTTGAGTATTGGATCAAACTGAGAGTACTATTAAATGCATGGTTGATAAAATTATATTTTTATTGAGTGTTTATATTACCAGTACTCTATAAATTTAAATTGTATTAATAAGGGTAAAACGGGGTTGTTCCCTGGGGAGCTAGCTTGGCTCTCCCTGTCTTATTTTTCTTCCAATTTTTTTATCTTCTTGAAGAATGCTTCCGGGATTTTTCATCATTATATCCTTATATTATGTTATTCAAACGACGTGTGAAATAGAGATTCCTGCAGCCTCCATCCAGACGGGGTTGATTTCACCAATTCTGCGATCGTTAAAAAATAATTGTCTTGATGGAGGTCGTAGGAGTCTATGTTTCTCATGAAACGCGGAAGGAATAATATAGGGATAGAGTGATAAATTTTCACTGATTAATTTTCAAAAAAAAATAAAATAAAACGAGAGAAAATGAGACCAGGAGAGCCAAGTTAGCTCCCTTAGGGGCAGCTTATTTTTCCATATTAAAAAATTATTTATATCTAATAGTTATCTGAAACATTACTTTTAATAATTTTATGAATAACATTATCTCATCCAAAAAATATTTATATTACTAATAACATTATTTTTAATTAAATTAAAATCTAAATGTGGTTCAACTTTGGTTGAAACTAGTTAAACTAGGTTAAAAATAATATGATGAACCGATGGGTTGATTAAATTTGGAACATTCGAATCGAATCAACAATAACTGATTAACCAGACCGATCCATCGACCGGTCTGGTCTGGTTATCAAAACATTGCTTTTAGGGAACAAAGATAAATGCTACTCTATTGGTTTGATTGCCCATAAATCTTCATACATCATATACATGGGAACTCATGCTCGGAGTGCACTGCATGTTAGAAAATGCTATGAGTATAAAAGTAGGTGTTTGATGATTGAGTAAACAAGCGAAGTTGTAAGAAAATATTTCTTCCGAATGTGCTTCAAGTTTGTTGTATTTTTTCCATTCTTGTTCGATATCAAATATATAATTCTGTAGTTGATAAAAGAAAATGTTGAGCATTGGATCGAACTGAGAATATTATTAAATGCGTGATTGATAAAAATATGCTTTTATTTAGTATTTATGTTACCAACGTTGTATAGATTTAATATATATTAATAATATGTTTCTATCTAATAATTATTCAAAACATAGTTAATATATGTTCCAAACTATTTTGAAATAGTTTTTGATATATTTATTTATTTATATGGACTTTGCAAACTATCGTCTACTCATTTTTAACATGCATATTTTATTATATCTAAATTTTCATAAATTAAGATTTACTATATAAAGTTTTAAATTTCATCTTTAAAATTCCCGAACTTGTGGATGGATACATTATTATTAAAAATATATATTTAAATTAGAAGTTGACAAGCATAATAATTATATTAAAAGATTCTTGTCTCATCAATGTAATCAGACATATTTATATGATGGACATGTCAAAAAAATTGAAGATCATACATATGTCAATTGGATCTGCAGCAAACTATACTTAAAAAAAGAAATTTTATTCAAAATTCCAACCTACATTATATAGTCTTATTTATGATAATTGCAGGTCGGATCTCATGGAATTAGATATATATGACATTTTGAAATATCATAAATCAAAATCTTGTCATTTTTACATCATTTTAACAAATATAACCTAGAGGTTATTGAGTCACGCGTCCTAACACTAATGTGGTTCCGAACACATTAATAATCCAAATGTCTTAATTTAGCTCCAAACTTTGATTTGTAAAGACAAGTTTGAAACTAATAATCATTTTACCTTCTTTATTTTTCTTTTCTTCTTTTTCTTCGCATCACTTTTCTCGTAATAAGTGTTTGCTAGGAACTTGCAAAGCTAAGTATAGGGGGGATGAATACCCATTTATTGTCTATTGAAATCCATGGATAAATGCATGTAAAAATAGCTAACTTGTACAAAGTAATACTCTGACCAATGCCTGTAAATAATGCTTAAACACCCATATCTAAATACAAGATAAATGAATAAAGAAAGGAAAAGAAAAGAAAGGAAGTATTGTAGATACTGACTGACCCTAAACCTCAAGACTAAGTCAATATTGACTTGGTTAACAAAGAATAAAGCAGGGAGAGATAAGGCATGCAAATACAGGTCCCTAGGTGTCTTGTACATTGTATATAGTTGAAACTTACACTGATTAATACACACTCATATAAAATCAAATAAAAAATTATCAACACCAAACTTATACATAAAAATACACAAAAAAAAAGATAAAATTGATTGCACATGAAATAAGGTATAATGTGAATGGGACACACGTGAAAAGGTCGCAAATAGAATTCACATATCCATATCTTCTCCATATGAACTCAAAATTAACTAAACTCACCTTTTATTGTAGTATAAATTAAATTATCTATCCACCAAAAGGGTGATTTTATTGAAATTGAAGTTAAGATTCAAAATTTGGCTTTTGAGGTTCCATAGTACATTATACCTTTATACATTCTTACTAATGTACTTCATTCTTTATATTCATATTCTTTTTATATGTTTAAATATACGTTAATATTGTTTGAATTATATTAATAACATAAATATAAAAAGATACCATTGAAAATTCATTAAAATAAATACATTTTTATTAGTTGTGCCCCTCTGAGATATTACAATTTCAGTTATACCCCTTCCTTTTTAGGAATATCATTTGTACCCCCGACTTCTTATCATTTTATCATCCGTGCCCCTCTGTTACTTTAGTCGTCAATTATCTGAACCTAGACATGGTTTTATAAAAACATAGTACAATTAAGAGGGGTATATCTGGAAAAAAAGTCAACATACCCCGTTCACGCTTCCTCCCTCCTCCTTATCCTTAAACCTTTCCTTCTCTGACAACATCATCATACATCCTTTTCTCCTCCGTTGTTCACCATCATCTCTGACTTCTTCCTTGGATGGAAGCACCACCTCCCCATCGACCTCGGCATCCCAAGAATCAGCTTCTCGCCTTTATTGCCATCACCCTCACCATCAATAACTCTCTTTGGAGGAGGATGCCTAAAAGAGACGACCCACATGACGACAATTTCACCCTAAGCTTTCCTGAGATACCCAACTTGCACACGTACCCCTGGTACAAGATCTCCTCGAACTAGTGGAGATACAAAGAATGTGATACGGCTTCAGGGTCCATACGAGATGGGTACCTTGCAAACATAGCCAAGTGGGGAACGGTGGTCAACTCCTTCGAGGACATCGACGTGGCTTACCTTGATCACTTGCGCCGCGATCTCAGCCACGGAGGGGTATGGGCTGTGGGAACTCTGGACGAGAAGGGTGAGAAGGAGTTGGACGAGGTGGACTGAGCTCGGTGGAAGCGAGAGTCACTTCAAAACCTGCAATAGTCGCAACGACTCAAGCATGAAAGACTCGATTCCAAGGCAAACATAAGATCGGTGAATGAATATCACTACCGAAGGTCAGGGTTTAGGGCTCGAGCCCTGTCCACCGTGCGTGGCTGGAGATGTTCAGATCTGTGAGGTAGAATAGAAATGATGGGGAATTGAGAGTGAAAGTGATGATCAAAAGCATTTTTTTGGCATCAAAATCAAAGAAAATGAAGGATAATGTAGGATCTCAGAGGAGAAATAAAGGGATGAAGGAGATCAGAGAATATAACCTATGATGTTGGAGAAGAAATCGATGGAGGACGTCACTTTTACGCGGAGCTCGGAAGACCTCCAGTTGTTGTAGAAGGTGTGGATGTGGTTGCTTAGAGAGGTGTCTAGAGGAGGAGATGTGTGAAGCAGCTCTAATCGTCGCCTCAAGTTGCGGGCGGATACAACGAGGCTTAAGCAACTTCCTGGAGAAGAGTTTCAGCGAAGGAGATGGGTTCTCCCCTTTGGATCTCGCTTGGAGGTGGTGTGGTCGTCGTCACCTACCAAAGAACAGACCCTCACTGTCACCGGAGATCTTCTCGAAGTTGGTGGCATTCCTTCCTCCTATGGCGGATAGGCAAGATGGGGGGATGTTGAGGATGCTTTATGGGTGGTTGACAGAGATTGTGGAGAGGTGTAGCCGGAGGTTGTGGGGTGAGGAGCGGGTCTGCCGGGCAATTGTGTGAAAGGAGGATCGTGGGCGGAGGGTGTAACAGCCCGGATCCTCGGTGACCAGCGGAAACATAATACATGCCACGTCGGATCCGAGTGTTACTCTCGATCATCAATGATGTCACAAATAACAGTCAGGAACCATCTAATATTTTTATTATCCATAAAAGAATCTCTAATACATGTCCAAGATCTTTCGTCCCAATGAGCACAATGATATCCTTTCCTTCAAAAATCTCAACAAATCCCCAAACTGTCACTAAATTTCTTCACACAATGACCTACAATAAAAACACAAAAATACATGGTATGAGCTTAACGCTCAGTATGTGTCGAGGTAAGGTCAAGCCAGCTAGCGAACAATCAAGTCTCCTTATGCTAATACAAATAACTCCATGCACGTATCATTAGCTGCATAAATATTTTCCACAATGAATCTTTGAAAATCTTCTATATTCCCCAACCTGGAATAATATTCACAGCATAAGTTATCCACGGATTCGTTCCGTGAATACGATCTTAATCATAACATAATATGCATGGATTTCACTATGTTTCTCTTGCCCAAATTTACAATATCAACAATTACATAAAGATGGTTACATATATGGAATTGTGTGTTACACCCATACACCTATTGCTATGAGTTTTCACATGTAAGCCCTTATTGTATCCTAGCAAAGAGATTGGTATTGTTCGCATTTCCAACATCATATCATATGCTTTTCATATAACCTATCATACACGAAAGTAGTACCATGGCATATTTATTCACAAAATATCCTTATGTTAATTAATAAAATACTTGACCGTTATCATACAATAGCATCATATGGATCACTCATAAACATAGGTATGCAGGCAAAGAATGTTCTTTTTATGTACATGCATCTCATATCATATTTTCATATATGACCTTGGGGTTTAATCATATTTGCACTTATGTCCTTAACATTAACATTATTGCACGTATGCCCATAACAGTAACCTAATCACATGTAGGTACTTAGCATTTCATCTAATTGTACACAGACACTCAATAATTGACATGAATGCATATTTACGCTTAACATTTTACGTGACTACACATATACACTTAACATTCACATAATCGCACATATGCACTTGGTATTTTAAATAATTACAAATATACACTTGGCATTTCACATAAATGCACTTATACACTTAGCAGTTCACATAATTACACATATACACTTGGCATTTCACATAAATGCACTTATACACTTAGCAGTTCACATAATTACACATATACACTTGGCATTTCACATAAATGCACTTATACGCTTAACTTCTAAATAAGCACTTGGCTTCCTCATAAGCACTTAGCTTATTCACGATAAATTTATCTTATCTCATAATTTATTGGTGGCTTTTACCGCTGGCATAAGCGGTCACTCAATCATTACATAGAATGTGATGACATCAACGCTGAGTCAATGGTGGACTTTCCACTAGGTTCTACTGAACCTGACACCTCCGGAAGGTGTTGCCCTTTAGGCTTTCGATAAACGGACTCTTGAGGTGGCTCCCACCTTAAGTGTAGCACTTAGCTCCGCTTACCATTGTTGTGCCATCATTATAATAATATTAATGAATTTCCTTCATTAACTGCTAATCACTCTCCTTGTCAATGCACATTTAATTCTTAAATTTCCAAACCATCACGTGAATAACTTTCACTGAACTAAATTCGTGGAATCAAAACTCATATACTTTTTAATAATAATCATTTCCGTAATATCATATATATCCATCCGATATATATAACAATAATAACCAATACTACTCCATTAATAGATAGTTCTAATTCTATTTCTATCTCTGTATCTTGCTCTATTATATAATCAAACTTTAATTTCTCATATCAATGTACTGACTATACTAAAACACAATATCGGCTCCTCCTTACGAGAATGTACAGTGATTATCATGTGCATAACTACCGTATTTGCATTAATATATCTATAAATCACTTTTAGTTTCTATGAGATGTGGACTGTGAGATTTTGAATGCATCAATTTCATGTGAATAAATACGAATAGAACTTTCTATGATCTGTACATAGCACTTTCTAATTTATAAAATATTATCATACCACGTTCCCAAATCTACATTCAAATCGGAATGTTTTACGTATACACACGGTATAACAAATAGCACTTTCTATAGTATATGCATTCTTAGGTTTCATGTAAGAAGAACGATTTCATGCGAATAAATATGAGATATTACACAGAATAGCATTCATGGGTATAATTATATTAATGATATAAGGATCCAAGTTTGAAAATTACATGGGCATCCTTCATCATTGGTAATTAAATAAGAAAGGCATTCATGTTACTTTTCGCTATGAACATAATCGACACCATTGTAATCGAAGGATATCGTCAACTTTATCATATAGCGTTCTTAAGGGTTTCGACACATACAATTTCTTAGGTCTTGAAGAGGGTTATACAATATTATTCTATTTATTCCTTTACTTGTGTATCCAACCGATAAGATAACTTGATATAAAATT
Organism: Ottelia alismoides; assembly: GCA_037367405.1. Taxonomy (NCBI): domain Eukaryota; kingdom Viridiplantae; phylum Streptophyta; class Magnoliopsida; order Alismatales; family Hydrocharitaceae; genus Ottelia; species Ottelia alismoides. Next base: position 336,854 of record JAZKJV010001450.1, on the reverse strand, counting down.
CCCATCAATAATACATGCAGTCATATGTAAATCACAATCTTCATCATGACATGATATCGTATAAAGCCTATGTGTTCGACACATACCTTCATGATACGAAAATATTCACAATGACGATTCGATTACGCGAGATCCAGATCATCATCGACCACATTGGCGTGCCTGCAATCTTATCACGTCAAATTCAACGTCGTCAACAGAATGATCATCGCCGGTGCTCACTACATGCGCTTTCGATTCCACTGGGATCGAAAAAAACTCGGCATCGACGGGGAGGACTGCAGTTGCCAGATTCGGAGATGGGGCTCACTAGGTCTCTCTCCCTACTTCTAACGTTAATGAGCTTCTCTCTCTATCTCTTTCTTCATCACTCTCGTTCACGCACTCATACTCTCTCTCTCTCTCTCTCTCTCTTTTCTCTCTTCTCATGCACAAATCAATCAACTTCCAAAAATAGATGCCATTGGCTCACGTCTCTTCTCATGCCCAAAGCAACTTTCCAAAAATAGATAGCATACACGGAAGCAATGGGGTTGAATTGGCCATCATAACCGCCCATCTCTCTTTCTCTCCCTCTCTTTTCATTTTTCTCTCTCTTGGAAGTTATGAGTGGTTGCATTTGTGCTTTTCATGCAATTAAAAATGAGCAGTAACATTAGCACAATCTCTTGCCGTGGGCAAAAATTTCCTTCCAAATATAGAAGTCCTATGCATGAAATAAAGGGATTGAATTGATAATAATTAACCACCCATCACTTTCCTTTTACTCTCTTTTAATAAATCAATACAAATCTTTTTATACAAATTAATTATTAGATTATTTTCTATATTATTTTAGTGGTTATTACAGAGGGGCGGGCTACAAGTGGTGGCAACTACAACCGAAGGAGGAGGGATCGACGAAGAGTGTTGGCACACGAGTCGTGCGGTCAGAGAACATGGGGGGAGGAAATGCCGTAGGGGAGCAGATCGCGGGCATGTGCATGAAGGGCGACAGTTGTGGTCATGCGCCGCACGACGCGGGAGGACGAGCACATGACGCATGAGGAAGAGAGGCACTATGTGGCACATGGGGAGGTGGTCACGTGGGGAGAGAGAAATAGAAATAAAAAAATAATTACAAATAAATACAAATAAATTAAAATAAAGATAAAAATCAAACTTTATAATTAAAACAATAAAATAGAAAAAATAAAGGGTAAATTACAATTTGGATCCCCATCTGGGTATGATCTCATAATGGGTCCCATCTTTAAATTGTAACAATCGCAATCAACTTTCAAAATAATCATATTAGTGATTATATCGATAGTAAACTATGATTGATTTGGTATACCGAAGAGGAAGGGGTTATGAACCGAATTTCCGTAAGAAATAAAGAGCTTGTGACAACGATCACCTTTTAGTAAGTTTGAATCCTTACGGACCCCCTTAGTCCGGGATCACCGAACTAAGGAAAGCTAACATAAATGTAATACTTTAAGATCACTCTATGTCATACATTTGTACGTGCTGCAAATGGGGCTATAAAATAATCTTAAAATATTTATTCATTTATATTAGCCTGGCAATTACGTACATTTGGTTGGTTAACGATGGGGATAGGGATAAGTGTGATCCTAATTTAGTGCCTAATACAGTGCTTGGGTCACTAATGGTTGATGGGCACCTGCAAAAAAAAGAATTTCAAACCTGCAAACATCAAAATCCATGACCATGGGTCTGGGATAAACATCCCAAAGTGAGTCCAATAGTATTGTGAAAAAATAAAAAAATATAACACAGTTAGAGGTGATCAATCCTCCAATGTGTTGCACACGCCTCCCGTTGTGCAGGGCCACACACCACCCAGTGTGGAGGGACGCACTGTGTGTGAAGGATTTTGTGCGATTTAATATTCTAATTAGTGGTTAGCATTTTAGCCTTATAATCAACCTAACTATAAGTTAATGTGATATACTTGGTCACATTAACTAGAATTTAATGTGATAATAAATTATCACAAAAGAAACATTGGTGTATATCATATCTCATATCCACACGATATGAAATTGTCCAACTAATATTAACGATGTTTATCATATCTAATATCTACATTATTGAAAATGACTAACTAATGTTATTCACAAGTTATACCTAATGTTAATTAAAAGTTATACATGATGTTAATTATTTAAGCACAAATATACAACATCATTGCACTATATTCCTTTATCGTAATTTTAATCATTTTAAGAAAATTAACAATACTAACTAGGCTAGATGTTGTAAGGGACATTTTATCATGTATATTTTACAAAGTCTAAACCTAATGTTGGTTGAGGCATTTTATCGAACACCTACAAGGCATACAATTCTACATATAAATGAGACAACCACAATCGAATTACCAAGATTATAGTGATCCACTCTTATCCTAAACATGTAAAAAATATTTAAATACATCTGTTGTATACACTATATCCAACAAAAAACCAAAAAATTGAAACCCTAAACTATCAAAAAAGACAAATTTCTAATGAAATCTTAAAAAAACAAGAGAGAGGAGGAAGGACTATACGGAAGGGTAGATGTATATCTACTCGAAACATGAAAACGGTGGGCACCGGTGTCGGAGCGGAGGGATGGCGGGTCGCCGGAGGGGTGATTTGGGGAGGGATTGCGTGAGAATGAGGAAGAAAAGGGCAGCCGGCGTTCTGTTTACGGACCTGGGCGAGCACACTTAAGTGCTCGCCCAGCCGTCGCCATGTGCTCACCCAAAATTTCTCAGGCGCTAAAGTTATCCGCGCATAAAATTTCAAGTGGGCGAGCACATGTGAGCGAGCACATGTGCTCGTCCAAATTGGCAATTGAGCCGCTCCTCAGAATTCAAATCGACGACCCACATGGACGAGCACATGTGCTCTTCTTGTGCTCGCCCACAACCGAGCGAGCACATGTGCTCGCCTAGTGGACGCAAATATGTGCACGCCATTCCCGCCTTTTTTTATAGTGCAATTCGGGTCCGAGGGCTGTTAACCTAATGGACTTTTTGGGGATGATGACGAATATGCCTTTGTTCAAAAGTTGGAACCCAACCCCCATGCCCTTCCCAACAAGGGCATATTCGTCATGAACCTCAAAATTTCCATTTTTTAAACCACCCTGGGGCTCGAATCGTTACAATTTAAAGATGAGGACCCATCGTGAGATGGGACCCATAGATGGGGATCCAAATTGTAATTTGTCCAAAAATAAATAACAAATAATAAATAAAATAAAAAGAAATAACATAAAATAATAAAAAAATCAAAAGAAAAATCGAAAAGAAATAACAAAAGAAGTCAATCAAAAAGTGGATAGAGGTCCATAAGAGACTAGGATTCTAGGTATTCACTTTTTAGGCCTTTCTGTCTTAAACTAGGATTCGAGGTTGAGAAATTTACAAGTTAATGTTGTTTGGTATTAATGTTAGTAATACATACACTAGTGTGTTGATTTTACTTGATTCCGAGTTAGTGAAAAATAATTAAAAATAAGAGAAAATATGGTATTATACAAGTGACATTGTACAAAAGAATCGAGGCTTCTTATTTATGTTATTATGCGTGCTAAAATGCAGATATTATTTGTACATACATGAATGATCATAAAGCAAAATAGATGATTAAACACAACTAATTTCTTGGGAATGGAGCTCTATTTTCAACTTTTAGAGTGATGAATCAAATATTCATCAAACTACCACCCCGTTCTCTTTGCTACACCGCAATAGCTCAAGGCCGATCACCACTCTAGCCAGTGCCCCTCCCCCTTGTCGCCCCACGCTCGCCTTTTTTCATTCTTCTTTGTGTAGGTCCCACGTGATTGGCACCCTCTCTACTGCGACAATCTACGACATCCTTCCTCAGATCCTTCTCCTTGTTGTTACAACGGATGGGACGCATGGCCACGTGATTTACCCACGCACCTCTCCGATCGATGTAGCACGCGTATTGGTGCAACTATCGAGGGGCAGGGGGACAGATGTCTTGGGCACGAGCGGGAGGGAGAGGAGTCAGTTCGGCGCAGGGAGGGGAGCAATGCTTGGGACAATTGAGGGAGGTGGAGGGGAAGGTGATGTAAGAAGGAGGACCGAGGGCATTTTTTGTAAATTCGATAAAGAAATAGGGCAATATGCAGTTTTTTAAAATGGAATCCGATTAAGTTTAACAGTTAAACGGATGTGAGTTAACCATATTGTTTGTGGTGTAAGGATCAGCAAAGTTACGATGTCGAGCAGATAATAACGATGTTTGCAAGGTCAAGAAGGTAATTTACAAAGATTTTAAGGTTCATGGGGGTAAAAATCCCCTTATATTATTAGTTGCATATCTCTCTACTGCAACATCTTTTGCATGCTAGTGCTAATTTTGAAATTGTATCTGTGTTACAATCCATGGTTTATCAACACTATTATTTGATGCTTACCATAATTTTAAAACTTTCCTAAAAACACCTGAAGGATAGTATGGATTCATTGACATCTCTGGGTGAAATTTTTACTATATCACTCATTTATTTATTCAAATTCAATAAAATACCCCTTAAGTTAAATTGATCAATATAACAATACACAAAATACCGTAAGTTATATTGATCCGTGTAAATCGATATGGTAACTAGACTCATCTTATACCGTCCATCACACACTCTAGTTTAGTTAAATTTAGTTATCTAATCAGTGATTCAATTAGAAACTTAAGTGCAACGATAATTATTAAAAAAATCAATACATAAGATAACATTTTAGACGAATTTAACAATATTCATAATTTTTTCCAGCAAATGATCGACTAGAAAACTACAAATAGTTGGACTTTGGGTTCCATTAGAACATGGTGCTCTTTTGTCTCTTACATCAATTGTGCACTCTGTCTTCGTTCTTTTGCTATGGTGATTCGCAGTAATTCCTTCTACCAACGAGCTCCATGTTGGATCACCCTACTCCCACTTTTATTTAAGAAGAAAGCACGATACAAGTATTTAAGCAAATAGTACATTTCTTCCTATTCATGCACGTATATGTGTATGTATGTATAAAATGTTTAAACTCCTTCCAAATAAGTGTTTGTATGTATAAAATGTTTAAACTCCTTCCAAAGTAACATTGAGCTAAAATCTATTAAATGATTTGGTAATTGACCAATATACATACAGTGAAGAACATTATTCTACTCGTCATGATTAGTATTTCCTAAAAAGAAAAATAACCTCCATCAAATTTAACAAATACTAACTAGGTCACGAGCAACATCAACCCACACACAGCTCGCACGTGCCAAAACAACCCCACCCGTCGTCAAAACCAGTCACTTCCCCAAACATAGAGAGCCCTCTGGAATCCAACCCACCTAGGGGTGTCTATCGAGTTCAACGAGCCGAGTTGGCCTCAACTCGGACTCGAACTCGATAAGAAGCCTAAGGCTCGAACTCAGGCTCAATAAGGATCGAGCCCTAGATCACTAACTTGAACTCGAACTCGTCGAGTTCGAGTTGACTCACGAGCCTCTTATCGAGCCACGAATTTCTGAGTTGGCTCACGAGCCTCAAAATGAGCTGGCTCACGAGTCTCTTATCGAGTCATGAGTTTCTGAGCTGGCTCATGAGCCTCAAAATGAGCAGGTTCATGAACCTCTTAATGAGTTATTGTTCCATTTTATACATTAAATTATGCAAATGATATTTGTAATTTTGATTTTTTATACTCTTTTTTGTAGGTTTTTGGATAAGAAAAATGTTAACCTCTATTTTATATCAAACTTAATGCGGAAGTTTCGATATATATATTTCTAATTTTTTATTAAGAGGGAAAACGAGTTATCGAGTCGAGTTTTCGAGTTGAACAATGCCTAACTCAGACTCGACTCGATAAGCTAACGAACCATAAAATCCAACTCAAGCTCGAGCTCGTTAAAGTTTCGAGTCTGACTCGCGAGCTCTTAACGAGTCGAACCCGAGTTCAGCTCATCCAGCGCGAGCTTTCGTGACATCCCTGAACCCACCCCACTCTTCTTCGGATCAGGCGGTGAGAGCCCTCTCTTCAGCAGAGATAGCCGAGAGAGAAGGATATACGTACAAAAGGCGGCAGTAACGGCCACACGCCTAAATACCAAGCACATATCCCTTCTCTACCTCGCACATCTCAGGGGCCATCTCCTTCGATGGCTTTGTGCTGGTGCGCCTCCGTGCTCGGCGCCACCCACCAATCCCTCGCGGCTGCGCCCACCACGTCCGGGCGCTCCTCCACCGCTCTCGCTCTACCCATCGGGACCGGAGTTTTGAATTCGAGCAGGACGAGGAGAATCTCGAGGAGTGGCATCGTCTGCATGGCGCCCGAGGAGGAGAAGATGACAAGGCGCTCCCCGCTAGATTTCCCAATTGTAAGCCGACTTTTTCTTGATTTTTTTCGAGATCAGGGCTTTTGAAGTTGTTGGGAAGTAGAAGGCTTACGTTATGACATCAAATGCAGCGACACATCCATAAAATTCGGTTTTGTCGATGTTGACAATGGAAACGGCTTTTATATAGGCGGAATTCGTGAATTTTGATGGAACTGCGGCGGAAGTGTTCGGGGAATGGAAATATTTCTGAATGATTGGATTTTTTGGGGGTGTTATTTTTTAAAAAAAGGCTTTTCGTGCGTAGAGATCCTGGAACCTTAGAAGAGGTGCGCATGTGCTGGTAGTGTGAGCTTTGACGAAACCGTGGACTAAACCTTGGTTGGATTCGTTAGAGAGGTAGTAGAGCTCCTCGTTTTAACAGATGTGAGAAAAATGTAAATTTGTACCATATTGACATCATATATATCTTTTCTTGGCCGGAGAAAGGTATTCATCTGTAATAGTGTACACCAACAATATATCAATTAATCACAGAAACGTTTACATCGTCAAGTAAAACTCCATGTTTCAAACAGATAAGAGAAAAATGTAAATTTGCACTATATTGGCAATATTTTTATTTCCTTGAAAGGAAAAAGGTACACATCTGCAAGAGTGTACACTAACGAAATATCAATTAATCACAGAACTTGCTTAACATCGAGCCTTTATTTGCCCAACAACATCCTCCAAATACATTCCCTCTTGTCGAAATACCACCCTATTTCTGACCCATCACATACCCGAAATAAAAGCTTGAGGCTTCAGGTGATTCCCATGCGACTAGAATCATGCCTCATCAAAAGAGTCCCAAAAATTTGCTGCTCTAGTTGAAGGCACCTAGTCTAATGCTGCTCCTTGCCAAACCTTCTTAGCCTTCTTAGCACGGTTACAGAATGAATAAATGATCAACAACCTATGGGGCACATCATCTTGACAATATTGTCGATAGAAAAGCTTAGAAGTTCATAACTCCAGCACCGGAGCCATATGTGGGGATTGTGAACGTATGGTGAAATTGTGGTGGAAGGGGCTGTGAGAACAAAAAATATGTTAGAAGATTGGCTTTGCCGACGGTATGAGAATATGCCGACGAGTCAATAGGATTCAAAAACTTGTACTAACCTCACAGTTGACACAAAGATTCATGATAATCCTTCCTCTCTTTGGTCCATGGATCTGCCACAATGGGACATCCATTATTCTTTTAGCAATCATGAAGGCATTGCAGAAACTCATTTTTTGTGAACATGCACCTTCAATAGTGTCTTTGTAAGCTGATAATAAGGTCATTGCTTGATGGGAACTTGCTTTTCTTCTTCAAAATCTTCTCCTTTTTCATTTTTATTTCTTCCATATTGTCCTTTTCTTTCTTCACCTCAAGCTCAATCATGGGACAAGAATATGTATTGCCCTTTATATGCGTCAAATGTTGCTTCATGCGATTTATCCCTCCCGCCACAATCTTCCCATAGAAATGACAAGTAACCATGTGGTCGGTGCTCAGATTCACCAAGTAAGCATAATTCCATCATCACTCACTCTGAATATTCTCCTAAAAAAATTGTCGCCCTAAATTCCAATATGAGAATCACTTCTCATAGTAGGAGATGAATTATTATTAGATGGTTGTGTAAATGCCATTAACTGCTTTACATTCAACCATAGAAAAAAATTTAGCCAATGAAAAAAATATCCCAATCATGCAAATTCCAAAAGTAAGGATTTAGGAATTTAATTAAACGAACGCTAATATGAAACAATATATCCATTCTTGCAATTTCAAAAATAAATAAAAATGCATTATTATTTCACTGCCAGTGGTGCATTTCAATTTTTCAAACCATGCATATCTCTTGAACTCCTTTATGTTAACAGGTTGCCAGAAGTTCCAATTTTGGCATGTTTTTATCAAGCATGAGTCTGGATTAAAAATTTAGGATAAAAATTTACTACAAGCCAACAAACTGATCCTAAAACTGATCCAGTGAGATTAAAAGGCCCAATGACTGCCACTGGAATTATGACTAGAGTCTCCGGGACAATCCTAATTTCTAGAAGTGGCGAAGTGAAATAAAAGATCAAATTATTGTTTTGAGGGATATAGGATGACTACTTCAAGATTAGTCAACCGCAACCTTTTATTGTAACAAATAGGGTCCATGCTTCAAGTTCTAAATCCAATCGACAGGTGGAAATCCATAGCTCTTTTCCATGCCAATCCTCGTGAAACGATTAAAAAACAGTGGTTGCATCTGAAATCCATGGCATAAAACCAATTGCAAGCTAATGTGATGCGCTTCCCAGCTTGCGTTGTAGCATGCAACAGAGGCGATGGGGATATCGGATGAGCAGTAACAGCAAACAACAAAGGCAGTAGGAACCATGGGATGCTCAGTGACCCTGAGCGGAAGCAGAAGTTGTGGTGGGGCCTCGTAGGCCTTCCCGAGGAAGAAAATGATGTGGGACTAGCTGCTTTTGCCTTTCGCAATTCCCTTAGACTTAGAGAAACAAGATATTTTGCATACAGGTCTAACACTTAAAGAACACGACGTGAATATCATTGGGATTGTTGGACTTGGTACTATACTCTTTGAAGCTTCCAAACTCCCTGGATAGTTATCGAGGGTGAAAATTTGTTTATTTTAGGGTAAAGTACACAAAGGCCCTGAAGTGTGGAAGAAAGCAAAGAGGGTCCCCACAACAAATTGGCATTTTGGGGGTCTGAATTTAAGTACTAGAACACTTTGTCAAATGCTTTCTATTGTCTGTCAAAATGATAAAATTAACCTCTACTGATACGATCTATGTAAATCAGAAAATTTTGAATCTTTTGAGAGTGCCTAATTAGCATATGAATTTGTTTTTTATTATTGCCACCACCTTTGTAGATTATGTTATATCTACTATAATAGTAGTAAAAAGTAATGATGCCAGATATGTGATTAGATACCTCTTATCAACACTTTCGTTTATGTAGATGATATCCCAATTTTTTTCTTTTTTAATAAAAAATGGAGAAGTCTTCAGCAAAGTGTGTCTAATGGAATTCAGGTCCCATTCCCAAATGGCACTTTTTATTATAACCCCTTTTGATATTTATCCCAAGCTCTTGGATCTTTTATGGACTTTACCCTTCATTTTATTTTATCTATCAAATCATCAACTCCTTTGTTTAAATTGCTTTGAAACACCTCAAATTGAATGTTGAAGTTTGAACTTTCAACATTCTTGGCTGCTGTTTTGATCTCTTAATGTCTTACCAATATGGCAAGTTCTTTGGAAACCTTTTTGTTGGTTCAAATTTTACCAGATATTCCTGATGCATCTTTTGTTACTTCCATCAGTGAATTGCCAAATCAAGGGATTCCTGCAGACATGCAATTTATTGTAAATGGAGACTTAATTTATATTGGGAGTCTGCTGGTAGTCATTCTTATCAGTCTGTTCACTAATCTCTCCATGTCTTTGGCACTTTTTTTAACACAGTTTGCATACTTTTTTCTCTTGCATCTCCCACGTCTGAGAATGCTTCTCAAGTTTGTACATGTGGTTGATTGTCATTCTTGATGCAGGAGTGGGAAAGGCCAAAACCAGGTAGGAGGCCTGACATATTCCCCAAGTTCAGCCCAATGAAAACACCATTGCCCACTCCGCTGCCAGCAGATCCTCCTGAGGAAGATGAGGAGGAAGAAGAGAAAAAAGAGGAGGAAGAAGACCCTGAAAAGGAGGAATCTGAAGAACCAGAGAAGCAATCCTAGGATGTAAAGCTAATGCTAGACTCTTCCTTGTCATTGAGCAAGAGAAAAGGCCCGGCAATAACAACATTGATGCAAAGATGTACCTGCAAATAGTCCGCCGTCGTCTATTTCTAGCTATGACAATATTTGCTTAGCAATGAAATGTAGGAACAAAATTTTCAACTTTTGTTGGTCGTCTCGTTACTTATAGTGGGTCTCTGTATGTTTTGATCTTTAATCGCTTCTGAGGGACCTGAAATGTTCTCCGCTGGACAACATGACTGTATTTGCGTCGCGAATTAGATGGTTTGCACTACTGATTGAAGTTTGTAGTTGATGACCATGCATTTTATTTATTGGTACTGATTTTTTGACAGTTTCTTTAATGCATATCAAGTGATCAAGGTTATCATTTTTGGAGCTTTTTCACCATGGTTTCACCATTTCTTGGAAATTTGCATGAACACTGGCTAAATGCATCATTTGCTGCATCTGTAAATACCAAAATTGCATCCATATTCTACCACAGTGATGTGTGAAGCTGGTTATTCCAGTAACAGTGAATGATTTTGTGCTAAAAAATCTGCTGGTGGATAGATGAAATAATTTTGGCCCGTCGAAGACTAACTGTGTCCCTTTCTTTAGAGGAAAAAACATTGTTGAGGGAGGGGAGAATTCTCCGTATGCCTTTCCTTTTCTCCCTAAAACCCGATGGACTTTTCCCTAGCCTTCCATAAACCTCTTCAATTTATAGCATTCATTGGGACATAATAAGAAATTATATCCTTTTTTGGTCATCAAATTAGGGATATATTCTTTATATATAAATGTTGCGAATTATACACCTAGGCTTTTATATATAGGCTCCATTGTCGAGCTGTTCCACCAAATTCTCTTGAAGCATTAAATATCTCTGCTTGATTTAGTTTGGGTGTCGATTTAACCTTGGACGAAAAAAGATAGTTTTTCCTCTGGTTGAGGGTGAAATTTACCTATGATGTGAGCAGTGTGTCTATCATAAAAAAACGGTCACATGTAAAATTTTATAGTTACCATTGCCTACTAAACCATATATAATATAATGTTGCTAAGAGATAAGAAGGCGACTGCATAAGTACTAACTTGTGGTGGAAACTGGTTTTAGATTCTACATAAATCTCAAAGCGTGGCCGCGTTCAAATATCAGCAACATGTAGGGCTGGCGATGCGGCGATAACTTAACGTGTGATTTATTTATATAAGACAACTATGTAGATAGGTTTAATACATTAAAATCTGAGCAAGCGCAACATCCGTTGTAGTCTAGTTGGTTAGGATACTCGGCTCTCACCCGAGAGACCCGGGTTCAAGTCCCGCAACGGAAATTATTGTTTTTTCTTTTTTTATATTATGCTGTTTGCTATATTTCTGTTTGCCAATTCTACCTTTACCTTCTTCTCGGTTGCAATATCCAAATCTGATTTCAAAATACATGAACTAAGACTCAACCTCAACAATATTTAATATTGCGATATGATGAGCTGGCAGAGGTCACATGAACCAAAGAAAATAAAGATAAACAGTCAGATGCACAACAAATCTCTCGACAAGAACCAAAGAATAGTAAGAAGGTAACAAGACAACAATAACATGGAGCTCTGCCACTCTATAGCAACCAACACAGAGATGTATGCACAACTAGTCCCTCTACTGCCTTCCTATCAAAACCTGATTGAAGGGCCAACACACAGATTTTGTGGAGCCAATTCATGCTTCATCACAAGTCAACAAACAATGAACTCAAGTCGAAACCTCGAAAGCTGCTAGCTGTTCTTCAGGGCATTAAATCGTGCAGCGAGCTCGTCGTAATCTGGCAGTCGTGGGTGCACTCGAGCCCCTCCATTTGGGTAAGCTGAGGGAGAAGCTTGCGGCACATTGACGTTGCTTGCATTGGTTCTCTCCGGAGGAAGTGAGACAACTCTAGTCAGAGCATGCTCTGCACCCAACTTAGCCTCTGCGATCTTGTCATCGCTGCACATCAAAGGATCTCTCTTCGTTTTCGTCAGTCTGTCGGGCTGGGCAGGTTTATCCTTTGAGCTATAGTGCAGGAGAAGCCTATCTATCACCTTATCTTCTTCGTCATAGTCCGCGTCGAAGCTACGCGTTCCCCTCCTATTGCCACGCCTTCTACCGTAGACTATCTGGTCGATGCGCTCATCAGCATCCATGAATTGGACTTCAGCTTGATGTTGATGGGAAGGGTTGCTGTGTTTGTTCCTCCTCATCGATCTTGGTTTCGGTTTTTCGACTGGTTCCTCTTTCGCTACATCCGCGACTTCACTCTCCTTGTGCTTGGTCTTATTAGCAGTTGGCTTGAAGTAAGGCGGAGTCCTGTTGATTGGCAGATTGGCATTGCGATTTGCGGGTGAAACCGGTTGCTTCACGTCGGAGACAGACGGAGGAATGACGTTAACTTGTATGACTCTTTCAGGTTTTACGGTCCCAATAAAATGATCCTCGTGACGTTCATCGCCATGAGCACCATCCTTTTGTTCTTTCACTCTGACATAAGGTGGAGATGGATTGATTGCTTGTTTGTTGATCGACCGCTGGCCTACTGTCTGCCTCTCATGCTCAGTCGGATCCTCTGCAAGGGAAGATTTCACGCTGGCAGCGAGATCTTTCAGGCCTCGAGGACTTGCACCGTGAAGCTCCTTCACATCTTGGTTATGATCCAGTTCTACCTTCTTAACTGGAATGACTGGGAAACCATTGTCAGAACCTGGAATCACTTCGACTTCGTTCGTTGCCAATTGCGCTTCCTTCCTTGCAATTCTGACCACCGGTTGCAAATCGGATTGCTTGTTCTTGACATGGGCAGCTGCAGCACTCTTTGATCTTGCTGTCACATTGCATGATCCGCACTGCTTCTCATCGCGTTCCTTGACATCAGTCTTGGACTGAACCTGATGGTTATTTCAGAAAACAACTGGTTGTTATTTCTTTGTGTAAGATTCAACTCGTGTTAATAACATAACAAGTACTATATTCATACCAGTACTGCTGGAGCCGTTTTTTTCTGTCCAAAGTCCTTTGAGTCCCACTTCAGTGAGAACTCGTTAGCTATCTCCTGCATCATCTTCAGCTTCCTCTCCTTCGAGAAAGACTTCCTGGAAATTTTCTCCATGAACTGAAAAGAACAACATGTGATTCAGGATAAGTGTTCTTTATCTGCGTAAGCTCGATGCTTGGGGGACTAAATTACCTCCTGATTCACGGATGATTCCATCGCACTGCCATATCGTTTGGTAAATGCATGCCTGAGATCGCACAATTCTGGCAGGTCAGAAAATCTTGCTGCAGCATATATCAATGTGGCCACAGCTTCTGTTGCTTCTTCAGAGCATTCTCTGTATAAGGTGTAAATAAAAACTCACTTCTACGAAATAATGGAACTAATTATAGTAAACTGCAGCAATGCATTAATTCAGTAACTGAAACACAAGTGAACAAAAAAGTTGTTGCACGTTGTAGTGATGGTTCAAGGTGCTATTTTTGACTGTCATGATGCTTTCATCTTTAAATTTGGAATGAGAGAAAGAAGTGGATTCTAAATGCGTAAATTTGATGCATCTTCCAAAGAGAAACTTCCAAAATTAGGAATGATAATTTTCAGAAAAAACTGGAATGGTTCTTACCTTTGCTTCTGCAGAGTGGGAAGTTGGCTCGTGATATGATCACATAGCTTTTCTATCATATCATAGCACGCAACTTGGTTCATTTCTACTATTATCGCATCCATCTGTTAATATAAAAAAATAAACATATATCAGATGTATAGACATGCAGGAGAATATAGGAAACTTCTAAATATAAACAAACTAGATGTGAGATAAAGAACTGCAAGTTTTCAAAACAGAAAATAGAAGAGCAAACATATACGCTATCTTCTATTTTAAATCGAGATATTCTATAAGATAGATATATTGCACCAGAAACCATCAAATCGTGAGACCAATAAAAGTGGAAATTAGTTTGTCAACACATATCACGTAATCTATAAATAAACCAATAAGACCAAATTTGTGAAAATCCTAACATGAAAACAAACCCATTTCCACAGGGAGACATAAATTAGCCATCAAAACCCACTTAAAACTATCGAGAAAAGAAGAAAAATCAAAGCAATACAACTCGAGAAGGGACATTACCCTTCCAAAGGCATTGGAGTCCTCATTGATCACAAGAAGGTCGGCGATATCCTTCTTGAGGAAGTTGAGCAGCGCTTGCTTCTTCTTCCTTCTCTCGTAAATTCTCGCCTTTGTGCACTTGAGCGATTGCTTACTGCAAACCCACAAATAAAATTAAACCACAATCACGAATCATAAAAAACAATGGCATGTTCAATCCACAGAAAATAGAACAGCAAGAAGCAATTACCACTTGGCCGTGAATTTCCTGCCCAACAAACTGTCAAACATCCTCTCGAATCAATCCGACGCCCCAACAAATCCTTCCTGACAACGACCAACGTCTCAGAATCCTTGAAACAGGCGAGGTTTGAGATGGGTCAATCGGTATACACGCTCCTCCTCTGTCTTGCTCGACCTGTGTGCTTTGCCGGTGGAGCTTTGAAGGAAAGAGAGGAGCAGATGGGAGTGGATTGAGAGGAAGAGAGAAGGGCGTGGTGGAGATGGTGGTGGTAATGGCTTCTTCTTTATGGTTGCAAAGGTGACCCCTTTTTATTGAGGCTCTCGGTCTTTCTCTCTCTATCTCTGTATTGTATTGGTGTAGAGCTGTGGAAAGAGGAGGACCGGTGCTTCCTTCCCTTTAGTCTATACGGGGATTTAAAGTGGGAAACAAAATAGAAATTTATTTTCTGATGATTGTGGGTAATTTAGTATTTAATCCCTGTTGTTTGAGTTAATTAGCGGGAGATACAGTATTTGACTCCTCTGCGTTGTATAGAAATAATGATATCGACAGCAAGGGAAAGAAATGGACAAAAGGTCGGGCTGTCGTCTCGTCTGCTAATTGGAATAACAACCAACGAGTTTTGCTGACGTTGATGAGTCCAGACCAACGACTGAAATGGGAATGGTCACATTTAATTGTCTCTCTAAAATATAGTGATATATCTATGGAGCAGTACCGAAATGGGAGGAAGGAGTGGGGGGTTTCGCAAAGAGAGGGTCAACTGTTGGACCCAAACAACCACACGTTCTGTTGTGGGAGTCCTCGGCCCCTAATCTTTGAATTTGAGTCGTCTCCACTCTCCATCTTCTGCCGAATTCTAAGGATTTCTGTTTCTCTTTCTTTCCTCGTTGTTATCAGATTGTGTTTATCTCTTTGTTTGTCCCAAATCCATTTCAGTATTTTTGGGTCTACCAAGCATGATGTTACGTGCATGGGTATTATATGGGTCTACCCATATAATCCAACGAAATCGTTGAAAATGAGTCAAAATGATTTGGATCATTTGGATTTTGAGTCGGGTTGAACATAAACCATATTCCTCCAATGGGTATTTGATCGGTTGGTGGGTTTAATGTCCTCCACCCAACCTACTCAAATAACTCAAACTTTTTCTTTGGATGACAAAAGGTTTACTCCCATCCAACCCAACCGATATATACCTAATATATAATATCAGTAATTCTAAACTCCTATATACTTCTAATGTACAACTCGGATTCTCCAATCCAAGCTATCAACTTGTTAACAACCTTGTCTCACTAAACATTATTTCAGTTGTTATTATGTTGTACTCAATATATTTTTCTCTATCATCCCTAATATGATCATTACATACAACTGAGCGCCCGCCTTATTACTATACAACTGTGCTCCAATCCCTATCCATTTAGATGTCATAAATTATTCCTGAAAATCACATAATCTTAATTGAACGACTCCATATCAACTTGAACATATCCCAACCATTTTCATCCATGTTGAACATATTCCTCGAACCTTCTTCTTCTCTACTGAGCTTAATACATGCTTACTTTAACATCTTTTTTATACTTCAGTAGTTCCATCATTACTTTACCTTCAATTAACAAGATTTTTCATATGAATAATTTTGCTTCACCCAACCCAATCGGCTCAAACTGATCACCCAAACATCTCAAATCAATCTAATTTGGTTGGGTGATGGGTGTCATTTTTGCAACTCAAATCGAATTCAACACAAATTGAATAACTCATGCCCACCAAAACCAGTAAAATACCCACCCTATCGTCGGGTACTACAATTTTGCTATCATGCACTGTCGTGTTCCGTAACTATATTGTCTTCGCATTCCATTAGCAATTGTCTTTGTATATCTCTGTCCATATGGATGTTTACCATAATTATTTTTTCGAATACTGCAATCCTATTTTTCTTTTCAATGCCCATCTATTTGCTGCAAAATGTAAGGTGGTGCACCTAAAATATGTATTTTTAAAAATTAAATACTTAAAATCCATGGATGACACGTGGGATTGGAGTGTCAATAGTAGTTGGGATTGGGATGTTAGGTAGGATGTCATGTAGGATTTAAGTAGGGTTTGAGGTAATTTTTTGGGCATGCGTGTATGCTATTAGTTTATCGAATTTGTCTTCCTATGATTCTAAAAATCTCAATATGTCATGACTTATCACAGCAACAATATAACTAATATGCACACTAGCAACAAAATTAGCTTATGGCAATGGATAACTTGAATATTCTTATCTTATCTTTTCGATTTTAAATTTACAAAAAAATGAATATTATTCAATACAAAATTATCTTTCGTTCTTTTAACTTGTACTATTGGTTCAAATAACAATGATTGACTAGTGACTTTTCTTTGATGAGGTTTGTACTAATTGTTGTTAATTTTGTAAAATTAGATGAAAAGTTCTTGATGAAGTAAATGAATAGTCGCTCACTACAATAAAATTTACTTGTGTGGTCTGCTCCGCGATTATTCAAAGCTAAGAAATATATTCATTGGATCATTGAGATTCAGAAGCACGACATGTCCTCAAACGGATACTTGACTAGCATAAGACAGAAGTGGATCCGCCATCAATTCAATGAAGAAAGTGCGGTTCTATCCGTTTTATCTTATGTGAGATCAATAACAAGGGATGTCAAAGGTTTCATAGCGAGAAGGGTTATCCATATCGTTGTCAAAGTAGAATGCCCTTCAGGAAGATACGCGTGGGATCTTCAAGCTAGGGTTCTCTTATGCAGAAGATTGCAAGTATGTTGGTTGTCATGCACACATGCATTGATTCTACTTGGCAATATTGGAGGAATAAAATGTGAAAACTATGTTGGCGCTTGCTACTTGGTTAGCCGGCATAGGAAACCATATTCTTGTTTTTTTCGCCTTTTGTCAGATAAGATGAAGAGGCTCGAAATCAATCTTCTGTTAACATTGAAACCACTGCATACCACAAAACTTCTAAGGAGATCAAGACTAAATCGCATTTGGGCAAGTGACGAGAAGATGAACAAGTTAAGGCATAACTGCAGTAGATGTGGACTTTCCTTCTCAAGGAATTGATGAAAAGTAAAGTGGTGATCAATACCTTTGATTGATGAGAGTCGTCTCTGCCTATCCGCAAGAAAAGAGTTGGAACGAGGCTCCGGTGTCCATCTAGTCATCTTCAGCACCATGAAGTCCATGAGTGGCCAATATCGAGTAGAGTAGACGGTTCTTGAATGTTATCAATGTTTAACTGATAGTAAAGGCGTTCCTCAGAGACATTTTGGTGAGGGTGTGTTTGGATAGTGGGTTTAGGTGGGTTAAACTGGTTGCAGGTAACCCATTTTTGGGTTTTGGTGTTTGAATAGAGGGTTAAACTGGGGGTGTGTTAGAAGTGGGTTTATTATGATATGATTGTATTGGAGTTTGAAAAAGTGAGTAGTTATTTGATGTAATTGTATTGGAGTTTGAAAAAGTGAGTGTAAGTGGAGTAGTTTATATTTTTTATATGAGATGATGATATAATATATTATTTTTTGATAGGATTGATGATGTAAAATTTATTTATTTAATTTTTTAAAAACGAATAAAGTGGGGCTCACGAGGAGGGAGAAAATATGGGGGTAGGGGAGTTAAACCACCCGGGGGTGGTTTAACCTTGTATCCGAACAACCCCTGAGTTTTTTTGGAACAATGAAGATGCATAAAATTTGTGGATGGATCGCTATTTTGAATGCCAAACCGTAAACACAGCTCATAGATTGTGATTTAGATCCTTCTTTAAACATGTTCTTACTTAATGTTAATCGCATGATAGGTGTGTCACGATACTTTTTTATAGTTTAGATTAACAAGTAATTATAAGACGTCACTTCGTGTTTTTGTTATGACTAAGGTTATCATCGCTCGTACTTTATCGTGAAGTTTTCAGTATTTGTCATTTTTTTAAACAATAATTAGCACAGAAAATCAATAGAAAAGCGACAGATTTGTTGCAAGAATATTCATTGCTAGTGTATGACAACATGATGTTGGATGCAAAATTTCCTTTATATAAATTTTATCTCACAATGATTGATGTTAGTTTATTACTGGTTCCTTTTTTTAATGTTAACGAGTCTAGTCACCATTACGTTAATTATTTTCTGCTTATTGTCGTCATTTTCCATGTTGTACTTTCATTTCTCTGTCGAAAATAAATAGTAGTGAAGGAAATGTTTAGTTATCAAAGTATTGACAAAGATAATATCGTTCTTGTCTATTGCCCTAAAGGCACGGATATTTTGACTTTCTTGTTGAGATTTTTTACACTTATGCCTTTTTTATTTTCCGCAAGTACACTTTTGACTCTCCCTTTTAGTTTTATTCAATGTGTTATCGATCCATGATTTGCTATTTCATTTTATACTTTAATTAGGTGACTTAATCCTTGTTGTTATCTCATCAATCACCTAATTAAGTGTAAATATTTAATAAGTAGATTGGGTGACTGAGGAGCTAAGTTCATTAATTTGTTAAATGAATCTGGAGCTTGTCTTGAACATCTTAGATTATTAAGATGACTTATGCTTGAGTTTAATTAATTAATTCGAGAGCATGTTCTATGTGTATTTATGTGTATAGTATTGCATTTCATTACGTAGCATTTTGAACTATTTACCTTGCATTACAAAATCCATAAATATGCATGCATACGTATTATCTTGTTTATTTATCTAAATACCACTTCACATTTCGTAATCTAGTCTTTGAACCATAGTTAAATAATCTAATTGCCGGTGTCCATTTGTTCGACCCTGCACTTATCCATGAATAAACTCAAGCCTAACCCCCTTTACGGAGATATTTATCTTGGTTCTGATAAGTTGTTAGTCAGTTGTATTATAACGAGACAATATTAATTAAGCCGATTAGCGATTCATCACTATCCCAGCAAGCAAGCGACCTTGAAGTGGATCAAGCCAGTCCCTACAATGCATATGGGAACAGATATGATGTTTTTTTTTGCCTGGGAAAATTTAGCCTACAAACATGACGTTTTCGTGTATGAACTACGTTGATGATCTATTTTTCACCGCGTGTGTGCGGTCTGGTTTTCTAGAGCATGCACTTAACTAAACTTTGCTTGCCTGGTTTTAAATGATGATTGAACTTTGATCTTTAAAAAAACATTATTACTCAATGTTGTGGTGCTGCCTTTATACGTCTACTCCTGGTACTTATATTTCCTTAAGTTGAAAGCATTCCTTAACAAATTGTGTCTATAAAAAGGGGAGAAAAAAGAGAGTAAAACCTCTTTGCAGCAATGCGAAGGAAAATATAATCCATATACCTACACTATAAAGGGGGGAAATACAATTCTCTACTTTCAACATTGACGGGAGTTGTAAGTGTGGAGGAGAGGATAAATTGCACATTTTAAAGTCTCGGTTATAATTTTAGTTTGGGGTCAATGATTGATTGAAGACTTCGGATATAAGTGATTTATTCGATAAGTTCTACCTTTAAAGGGATAGTTCTATTATTGGTATGAGGAAGACATGCCAAATAATATAAAGTTGAACATTTACCACATGTTGAATTCTTCTTTTGATTACGCCACTTTAGTAAGTTAGACCAATGTTCATGAATCTGTGCACATTAATAAGGCAAATCAATGTTCCACTACTTGTTAAAAATATATGAAATCCCGGTATACATTTTTTCAACAAACGACCAGGATTCTTTGTATAGGCCTTGCGGTTAATCTAATTTTAGATTAGTCAAACAACCGAAAATTCAAAGATGGAAATTTCTGGCTAGCAGAATGAGTGATAAGGAGTAAGGCATAATGGAATGATTTTTTTTATAATTGGATGTACTTAAGTGCAATCGGGTGATAGAGATGATATCTACGGTAGAGTGTTTTTAAAGTAATGTTTGAGCGTTCGATCTTGCTCGAACGATTGCACGATTGATTCTGCTATTGTCATTGTCATTAGACGTGACCTCCAAAAGTAAAATAAAAGATTAGGGGTGAAATCACACGCAAAGTATCTTTTTGCTGAATAGGTCATCCACGCGGAATCCATTCCAGCTTGAAGAATCACGAGCTTCCCATTCAGCCATTCCTGTCAAGTGGCGGCGACCACACGCCATTCCTGTGAAGAAACGAAAAGCCAATGTCCTACGAAGAATCCAAAAGAGCCGATTCGTATATATAATATATGCATCGATCCGTTGATTTTTTTGCTTAAATTATCTGACCTTGTAATCATCTATATATTTTTATACAGAGAACAAAAAGCCCATGCCTCTGTTGCACTGTACTCCACCGTTAAACCTATCTTGCTTGCAGTATTTGCTGCACGGGTTTAGTTGTTCGTAAATATTAATCTTTTCGCGTACTTGGAATACGGAGAAAAGCATGTACGATACGGAATACTTGTGGGGACGTCTGCATGAATACTCTGGAATCTAAAACTTGGTGCCTTGTTAGGCAAATTGGTGTTTCCTTCGGGAGGAAGCAACGTGAGAAGCTGCATGGATTTAATTAGAAGGAAATTAAGGGCGACGTGATATTTTAGCTGTCGTTGAGTTGGCTTTTGCAGCAGACAACTACTCTGAAAGCGAGTTCCACTTTAGGAATCAGATTCCACGTCTGGTATTGGTTAGGTAGTGGAGGATTACGATACACCGAGAGGCAGCAGGGATCTGCTGTAATCAGGGAAGGGTGTGCTGCTCGATCGAGATCAAGCGGTTTGCACGATGTGATTCGTTCGATCTCGATCGAACGGTTTGGACATCTTTTCTAATTACAGCAGATCCCTTCTGCACAGCAGAAGATGCACTCGGGTAAAATGCAGGTCAAGAATATGAAAAGTGAAGGAAAAATTGCTCTGAAGTTTTGTTTTGTAGAGCTCTCTAAGTTTTACATCAAGATGTTATCAATGGATTATCGAAGGTTAAATTGCGTCGATCTGTTTCAGAATCTCGTTCTTAAAGAAAATGGGATTCCTTTTACCGCCAAGAAATGAGTTTATATTAACTTTTTCTCTAAAATCTGTCAATATACCGCCCGTTGTTAAGTTTATAATTATGATATTACTTGACTTGACATGATTTTTTAAATTTTAATTAGCGACAAATGCTATATCCGTTGCTATATCATTAGTGATGCTCCATATAGTCATGCTTATCTATAGTTAATTTTCAAAATTTTGACTATCGTTTTCTTACTTCAAAATTCAACGATGATTAGTAGTTTTTTTTTGAAAAATAACAATGAATAAGCATTGCTACATGAACTATGGCTAATGGTATAGTAACGGATATGACATTCATTGCTATTTTCAAGACAAAAAAATCATCTTGCAACGAATAATATCGTCATCATACATATATATAACAATGGAAGATATATCAGCAGCTTTAAGAAAAGCTTCACTCTAGACTACTTTTTTGTTATAATATTCTTAAGTGGGTGAATTACGAAATGTAACAGAAAATAATTAAAATATTGTTATAATTATCCAAGTTTCTTTTATCTGTTGTGTTTTCCCTCTCAAGAGCAGTGTTTTGAAAGCCTGATCGATTCAACTGATTCTCGATGAACCGGGTCAGAACCGGTCGGATTAACCAATTCTTACATGTTCGATTTGAAAGTTCCAATTTTAGCCAAACCATCATATTATTTCAAACCCAATTTAACCAGATTCAACTGTATTTTATTTTGATTTTACTCAGAAACAATGGTAAATGGTTGGAAATGACCCACCTTTGGTTACCTTCCCCATAATCCTAACCAGCTACTTCTGCACAACTTTTTGTATGTGATGGGTCTTAAATATGATTAAAATATTATTACTCTATATAAAATTTAGTCCAAATATTATATATATATTTGTATTTTATTTTCATTTCAAGTATATTTGAGTATATATGTCATATATATTATTCTTTCCAATTTAATTAACCAATCCAACATCTAATTCCCAACCGATTGCATTTAATTCGGTTCTAAATAATAATGCTGTCATCATTTGGTCGAACCAGTTTGAACACATGATTCAACCCAATGCAGTCCACACGATTTCAAAGATCGTGAAATCTAAATTGGAAACATCCGACTGTTTTAGCAAGATTTCCTGTTCGGTTCTAAAAACATTGCTCATGAGTACATTATATCTTAATTAAATATCTCTTTTCTAAGAAAACGTGAGATTATGAAAAACTTTGAAAATTTATTGTATAATTGTGAAAACTTAAAATGGTATGAGTATGAAATACGTATTAGAATTAAGCCGAGTAAAAGTTGCAAGAGATAAATGGGAATAGAGATTTTTATATGCCAAAATAGTTAATGAGATCAGATAGTCTCTCACCTCACTCCTATATATGGTGTCCCGTGAAATCCAATATGTGTTCTATGCGGAGGGTATTTAATTATAACTATAATTATAATTATAATTATAATATTATAATTATAATTATTGTTGGCGTGCACCCAATTGCTTTACCTTTTCCTTTGTCTTGGACTCGATTCCAACGGCATCATAATTGGGATTATTGTCTTGCGTTGCAATGGGGGCACTTTCTTTCGTTAGAATGATGATGAGATTGGGAAGGCCTGCTGCAAAGAGGGATATATCGTGAGCCACTCGATCAAGATCGAGCGATTCATACAAAATCCAAGTTTTTCTTAACTTTTACCATGTGAACCGCTCGATCTTGATCGAGCAGCTCACGCTGCAGGCTTCTGCAGTACCGCAGAGGATCCATGCTCTTTGTATATTGTCTTTAATTTATGCCTCGTGCGTGTCTTGATCTTGTGGTTGATGGATTGCGTCGCAAACTAGTGCTTCCATGGACAAATCTTCATATATTTGTTAATCGTAATGATCTTTCCCTATTATAAAAACTAATCTAAGCATTTATAGAATTGTTATTTATTTCGATGGGTCTTCAATTAGATTAGAAGAATCTGATTGAATTACAGAAGTTGTGGATTCACTAATATTGCAGTTCACACATTGTTCTGGATGTGTATGTTGAGTACTTGATCCGAACCAAAGTTCCACTTAATTACTCAAAACCTGTCTTATTCATTTTTGGACATGTTTGGATTTGAAACTTACTGCACATACAGGTACGGGTTCAGAATTGTAGTAACCGAATCCAAACTCATCCCGAACCTGAATATATATACATTCATATATATACACATACATATATACATGTACATACATAAGAACATATAGATATACATTTGTCTATCTTGCTTATGTGTTTTACTTTATTCAAGCTAGTCAAAATCTAACATATATGCAATCGTTTTCAACTGACCTACGTAAAAGTCTCTTTGTATTTCTTCCCATTTATTCATTGACTTAGATTCAATTGTCTCACTACAAGGATTTTAACCTCTGGGAACGAATAAATTGAATAATTTGTTGACATATATTTCGATGTTAAATATATAACAACAAATATTACTCATTATATTGTTAGATTTTATTCTTGTATTTATCAAGTAATGTCATATTCTTTGCTAAGGTTCATATAACAATGGTTTATTTGTTGGATTTTTTGTTAAAATTTATACCGATTGGTGCTAAATTTACCATCATTAGAAGAAAATATTAATGGATAGTCATTATTATATAATTTGCTGCTAGAAATATAATATCGAATATAATAAATGATCAATTTAAAGAAGTAAGCAGTAAATACTATTTGTTGTTACGTGTTCAACACAAAAGTTATGGCAATGAATGTTGGATAATTTATCACATTAGGCTAATTTTGTTGTAGTGTCTTTTTTATCTCTAACATACATATAATTTTAATGCAATAGAGGTAATCCAATTAATATAGGTCCATGATATTTCGGCACGTGTTGCATATGTTTGTTGTCCTCACACTATATTCACACAATATGTCTTATCCACGAACTAAATGTCAACATATTATGCATATTCAATATTACCATTTGATTATATATTTTTTGATCTTAAATGTAAATATCATTTATATTTTACCGTATAATATGAATCCAATTCACACTAATTATTATATTCGGAATCCTTTTCATAATTAAATCTTTCCATGATACCGTGGATCTCATCCATATTATCTACGATTATTGTCGATAGTATTATCCAGCTTAATCTCATCTTTGATAACTAATCTAATTTAACTATCTAAGATGTCTCTCTACACGTGTATAAATAATGCGAATCATATCTATATTATTAATGACAATTAAATCTAGTTTAATCATCATTATAACTCTTTATTTTCCAGTGCTCTGCTATTCTCTCTATGGAATAATTCTTGAACTGAGAATAGTGAGCCTTCTCTGCAGATACCTGGAGATAAGGATATGGTGACTATATATGCCATGTATATGTAATGACTTGGATAGTGAGATCTAATCTCATATTCAGATCTAGGAGACATCTCAAAGATGTTTGATCATGTTGGATATTATATCCAATCTTCTCAATACATGTAAATTATATTCAGATCAATGTCCAATATTTGGACCAAGATTAAATAACTAGCCTATCGAGTGGTGTCAATAAAATCCAAACATGTTTCATCACTCCCTCGAAATGTAGGTATCAATGTATACATTCGATTAAGATCATATCATCATTGAGTATTCTCAATGCACATAGATCCTGCACACCGAAAGAGATTGAATTTTCTTTGTAGTTCTTTTGAGGTCTGATTTATCTACAAGGTGACAATCAAGGACAACCACCATGAAATGTGTAACAAGTGGGAGTAGATTCTCAAACTTTGGAAGCATCGAGTCATGACCCAATGCTGAGCACCATCGTTTCTCCAAAAAAGTGTTCCTTTTCTCGGACACTTCGATTTTATTTCTTTATGTGATCAATTCAACTCTTTGCACCATGTCATCTACTCCATCATTTGATCGTGTTTCCTTGTTGAATTTTTCTACTATTGTTCCCATGTTTATGTTCTTGATAATAGAATTTAGCTTCAGCAATATAATTTAGATTTGTTGTATGGCGAATAGAAATTTATAAGCTTTTATCTTGTACACATTAAAGTTGTCGACCACATCCATCCATACGGTCAAGTTTGTGACTTGCTTACTGTATTTATATACTAATATACGAATATGAATGCGGATGTTAGCGAATGTCAAAGTGGTATCTGCATCCGCATCCACTTTAAAATGAATACAATAGCGGATCAGATACTATACTTGAGCCATGCATGATTATTCGATCGCCTATCTCACATATCTTCGGAGTTTTCCTCACTCCCTCTATCCACGCATCCATCAGAGGCTAGGATTGTGATGAGTTAATCCATAGTTAGAGCAAAATCTAAAGTCAATCATATATAACAATATTTTTTAGAAGAAATATGTAGAAATGGCAGCACTTTAAAAATCCTCATTGGCATTTTTCACATCTTCAACCTTATCCAATATAAGCCCATTATTACAGTTACTTGCAGACCGACTTTGAGGCCCATGTACACAAAAATTTCCGGCATATCAAACATGAAATAATTCCTCAAAGATGTGGAAATTCATTTCCAAGATATTTTTTTCTTGATTTTTCATCCAATCAATTTTGAAATGATACACATCTGAATTTGAATACTTGAATTATAAATGAGCATTCTTTTTGGGATACCGACATCCATCTTCCAAAAGAGGGGAAAATAGGAAAAGAAGTGGGTAGATGGGAGGCGGATCGTCTGCTGTAACATCTCTTGTTGTAACACAGAGGATCCATCGGATGAGAAATGGACGACCCTGGTTAAAGGGTGGGGATAGTTGGCTCCCTATCAGGATTGTCCATTTTTCATCCGATGGAGGATCTTATACGAGACAATCCTCTCGTGGTAGATGGAGGATCTTTTTTTCAGAATCTAGGCGGGTGATGAAACGAAAATTTATGACAGCAGCAATCATCCAGATTTCGACTGGAAGATTCTTCTACAAACTTTATAGTGGATATCTATGATCCAGTATATAAGTTAGTAACTTTATATAGTTCTCTGATGTTGGGCTCTTCAAAAGGGTTTGCAGTAGTTTGTCGTTCTTGCAATATGAACAATACACAAACTTCAATGAGTTATCTTTCCTATCAAGTGAAAGCATGCATGATGGCTTCAAAGCACTATTTCTTTTATATGAAAATGGATTTTTTGTTTTCATATTTGAATTTAGATGTTCTTTTTTAAACTTTATCCAACTATTTAGACCAGTCTTCTTATGCTCAATGTACAAGCCCAAATAGTGCACCCATCTCAGTTGGAAATGAATGGCGTGATATGAAGCCATGTATTGATGTGAAGAATTCAAGTGTTTATGGAGAAGATCTTGATGATTTTCATTATGTTTTTGTCTTCCACAAGAGAATATCTTGAGATATAAAGGATGAAACCCTACTTTTCCACTATTTGATTGGGCATGTGGAATAAAGTATACACGGTGAGAACGAAGAGTAGTGAACAATTATAACGTCACTTGGAACCTCTTTATTCAGGATGGTCTGTGGGAAGGCATGCCATTTCCCATGCAATAATTCACAAATCTGAATGCATAATCAGGAAGATCAACCAGGATAGTCACTTAGGATAGAAACAGAGAGAAATGAACTTGAATGAGATAGTGGAAATAAAAAACAGAGCATATGATAACATCTTGATCTATAAGGACTGAGTGAGGCGTTGGCTTGACAAGTTGAAGATTAATTTTACATGGAAAGCTCAACTCCAAGTGGATGGATCCTTATCTAGTAAGTGTTGTGCTCGAGAATAACAGTGTAAAAATTTGAGAAATTACATTTGGTGCTCAACCATTCCAAGTTAACGAGAAACATATGAAGCAATTTGTTGAATCAAATGAGAAGTTGGCTCGGGTTGAGTAGATCTCTTTCATGCATGTTCCAGATTTAGACGATCCATCAGATGGTCATACACGACACCTTGCAGTTGTATCCTTGCAACAGTTCTCTACATATCTGCAGATTCATCCTCGTTTTATTTTCTTTTTTTGTATATTCTAATGATCTCATCGGTTCCCCTGTCTTGTCTCTTTTCCATACTTAGACTAATCAAAGCTTAAGTACAGGGGGTCGATTTGTGTTCCAATATAGGCACTGCCATTGTGGCTAGAGGATGTTCTGGATTGGATTCACAGCGTTCATTCTCCTCTCGAGGTAAGAATCTGAACAGGAGATCTTCAGGATTGGTTTCCTGATCCATAGCGTTTGATTACTTGACTTTGTTCTGTTAATTCTTACAGTGGAGTTTATTTTTATCTATCCAAACTGTACCAGTTTCGTAAACTGTACAATTTCGCTCACCTTAATTTCTCCTGCTCCAAAATTTTTCAAATGATGCAAAGCTCGAGCAACCCTTCAACAACTTGCTGGTCGTACTCCTTACTTACCAAAAAAAACTTGCTGGTCGGTGAACACATGGCGACGAAAAGAAAAACTTCCCTGGTAGGTGGACACGTGGGGGATCATCTTCCGGTACCCTACTCCATTATTGTTATTCATTTATATATATTTCTCATTGCGATCCAATTCTGTCCCGTGCAAATCATCTGCCCTTTCCTAAGATCCAGAACAAGTGATCATAATTGGCCATGACGAAGGAGACTGGACTGAACCACAGGAACCTCCTCCGGAGCGACGAGCTCTACCAGGTTCGCATCATTGTTCAACAACGATCACAAGAAAAAGACTCCCCATTGTTTGACATAGTTTTTTCTACGTGTTTTTTTTCCAATGGTGAAGTACATATTGGAGACTAACGTGTACCCGCGGGAGCACGAGAGCCTGAAGGAGCTGAGGGAGGTCACGGCGAAGCACCCATGGAACGTCTTCAGCATCACCCCTGACGAGGGGCAGTTCCTCAGCATGCTCCTCAAGCTCATCAACGCCAAGAACACCCTCGAGGTCGGCGTCTTCACCGGCTACTCCCTGCTCGCCACCGCTCTCGCCCTTCCCGACGATGGCAAGGTACGCATACTCGTGTCATTTTAAACCGTGCACCGTCATCACGACAACTTGTGATTGTTTTTTTTTGTAGATCATAGCGATGGACACAAGCAGGGAGGACTACGAGATCGGGAAGCCGATAATCGACAAGGCGGGGGTCTTGCATAAGGTTGACTTTCGCGAGGGACTGGCACTACCGGAATTAGAACAGATGGTGAAGGATGTGGGAGCTTAATACTCTACTTGTCTTTGTCTCTCATTCAAATGCGTCATCTTCCGTTTCTTTTCATCTCACGATCATGCACTTGAATGCCGCGACATGATTAACAGGAGAAGCACAAGGGATTCTTTGACTTCGCGTTCGTGGACGCGGACAAGGAGAACTACCTCAACTATCACAAGTGTCTCCTGGAGCTGGTGAAGGTGGGAGGCCTCATCGTCTACGACAACACGCTTTGGAGAGGTTCTGTGGCGCTAACCCCGGAAGTGCCCGTTCCCGATTTCGTACGCAAGTACAGGGACTATGTATTGGAGCTCAACAAGGCCCTCTCCACAGACCCACGCATCGAGATCTGCCAGCTCCCTGTCAACGATGGGATCACCTTATGCCGACGACGCCTCTGATGCAGATCTTTTCTGTTATGTTTGAACTGTGAAATAACGCGTGTGACGATGAGAGATTTATTTATATTGTATGTTGATGCGGTGGTTGTAAGGGTAATCCGGCGGACGAATAATCCTTTTTAAGAGGGATAAGATGATGTTGTTTTTCGTTTTAGAGGTAATCCGACTGGAAGGTATGTTGTTGAAAGAAGTTGTTGTGATTTAAATTTTACTTGAGTTTGGAAGAAAATATGTTTCATTACTTTGTAACTTTTAAATAATAAATGATCATTTCTATTGAAATTTAAGATAAGAAAGATGAAATGATCAACTAAATTTCAATAATAAATGATCACATTGAGACAAGTATTAAAGTTCGGGTACGATATTGTTGCCTTTCTTAGTCGAGGCATGAAATTGAAATCGAGTGTACAACTGAAGGATGCTTTTGTGATTTACCCTAATCCTGACTTATTTTACGAAAAAAAAAATAGCAAGGAAACAACCCACGATGAGATGGTATAAGGATGCAAAGGAAATGGTTTAAAGCTGCTCCTCTGAATCCCTTCCTATTATTTAATTTTCAGCTTAGTCGGCTTCCTTTCACTCTCTACAGTTTTATTTTCCCCTTTCACCTAAGAAGAAGAGGAAGATAAGCCCCCATCAAACGATGTGAGGATGTCAACATAACATAGATGAGGAAAAAAGAGAGAAGAATATGCTATCATTATCTACAAGTCCTTGTGCACATGGTTTAAAAAACCAGACCAGATCGGGCGGTCGGACCGGTTGGACTGGCTACCAGCGACGAAGACATCGTAAATTGGTCCTCTATGCATTTGAGGGGTTGGCGAACGGGCTGGGCAAAGAGCAATGACACGATATGCATGCCGCGGACCACTGGGTCTTCGGTCAAGGAAGGGAAGAAAGTGGCAGCCGGGCCCGTGTGGCTCTCCCTGGGCAAGCCCCGAGATCATAGACGGACGCATAAATAGCTGTGAGTTTACGCCCAATTCCGATAAGCCGCTTACCGAAGAGCTACGCACTGATGCAATGACTCTCAGGAGCATCTCCGGAATGGAATCTCTGTACGCTCTTCCACATGGGCAAGCAAAAGGGAAGTCATAGCTAGTAGCGCATGTGTCAGGGGAATTTTCCCGGGAGTGAGGAGTCTAGAGTTCGTCGGAGGATTCGGACCGAGTCTACGGTTACACACCGTCAGAAGAAGTTCGATCAGTCAACCCCAGCTAAGAAGATGGTCTGCCTTAGCTTGGTCGATCCGCCTTTCCTCAAATCAGATCCGGACACTACAGTTGCTCCGCGGCAGGCTCCGATACGGTCGATTCGATCGGTTTTGTGTAATTAATTTAAAAAAAAAGAAAAAATAAAAATCGGGTCCGACCGGTGGTCAGATCGGGTTGACCCGGATGCTTGGACCGGGTTGGTCCAGATTGACCCAATTTTAATGGTTCGGTAAATTTTCAAACAATAAAGATCTAATAATGAAATAATGGGGTTTTTATTACTTGTGCCCTTCTTTACTTCTGCAATATACGTTATGTCACTCTCTTTTTTTGGAATATACGTTGTGCCAATGCTTTCTTAGAGTAATTTTCTAGAAACAACTATAAATAAATGATTATAATATTATATTCATATATAATTGTAGAAAATGTGATTAACTTTTGTAGCATTTTACTCGAAATAGGCAATCATATTATTCTATTGAAAGATTTGATATAACGCTTATTTCATTGATATATAAATACATACGCACATATATGTATCCAGTTTTATCGGTTCAAAAAACCGGTTCAACCGATCTGACCAGTAAATTAAGTCCGATCCAGTTTTTTTCGAGTCGATAGAAATGATGATGTCATGCTGACATCATCATCGGTCCGACCGATTTAGACCGATTCAAAGTCTGGTCCGATTTTTAAAACTTTGCTTGTACATATCAATCCACCCATAATCCCAATAGCCACTAAAATTGAAATCGAAATTGTGATCTTAGCCTTTCTTTGAATATTGGTTGAAATTACGGACGTAGTACGTGGATGATATCATATCAGGGAACCTTTCCAGACGAGTTGGTAGGTTAGGTCGCAAAAGGACGAGAACGAGAAACATGGAGTGGGAAGAATCGGGGTTGGGTGTAACCGGTTGGTATCCGCGGGGCCCATCAATTAGGTGAGGCGCTGAAACGGAGACTCCACCGGAGGGATTCCCCAAATGAAATGGTGGTTAGATAGTACGTTGGAAAAGCTTCATCATTATTTAAAATCAGAAATCTTATTGAAATGATCGGATCAGGAATAAAATTGATTTAATCGGATGATGACGTCATCATTATTTAAAATCGGATTAAATCGAACCAGTGAAAAAAATGGTTGAACCGGCTAATCAAACCGAAATAAAATAATATATATATATATATATATAATATACACTCAATATATTTGAAATATATATATAATACATAGATAATGTATATATTTCATACTATACATAAAGTATTTTCTTATACACCATCAAATATCATACATATCATATATATACATATTATTTGGATTAGATGCTCTATAACATGATAATAGTTTAATTATATTTAAAAATCAATACATTTAAAAAGTTATGTTAGTGTAGTTGGTTAGTACTATGAAATAGAACCATAAGTCATGGGATCAATTATCAGTACCAACAACAATTTTAAATAATTTAAAAATTAAATGCGCTTCAACTTCAATTGAACCTGGTTAAATCGGGTCAAAAAAATAAGTTGAACCAGACAGATTAATTAAAATTTAAATAATTAAATCGAACCAACGTAAATCGATTAACCAGACCAGTCCAAACTTGGTTCACTGATGGGACCGATCGAACCAACCGATCCGATTTATAAAGCACTGGTTGGAACCTTCAACCTACAGGAGACCAATGCGGTCTGCCCTCCAAAAAAGCAAATTGCTTGAAATATGGGCATGTTGTCGCTATCATCCACCAACTCCCCCACTCCCTCTTCTGATATTTTATTTCCCTTGTGTGTATGCGTCGATTTATATATACCCCCTCTCCTCGCCGTGTACCAAAACAGCTCCACAATTCGCAAGAGGAAGGAAAATGGCCACCATTACCGCCGCCGCAGTCGACGCCTCTCACCAGAATCGAGAGAGCGGAACCGCCGCGGCAACGACCACAAACGAGGTGGGACGCCACCAAGAAGTCGGCCACAAGAGCCTCCTCCAGAGCGATGCACTATATCAGGTGAGCATCTATGGATAGAGCGCAACAACGATTAGAAGAAAAAATACTCTCTCTCAACTTCCAAGACAAATAATTGATGTGTGTTTTCTATGCATGGTGAAGTACATATTGGAGACGAGCGTATACCCGCGAGAGCCAGAGAGCATGAAGGAGCTGAGGGAGGTCACGGCGAAGCACCCATGGAACCTCATGAGCACCTCCGCCGATGAGGGGCAGTTCCTCGGCATGCTCCTCAAGCTCATCAATGCCAAGAACACCCTCGAGATCGGCGTCTTCACCGGCTACTCCCTCCTCGCCACCGCCCTCGCCCTCCCCGACGATGGCAAGGTACTTACCTACACTTGTTTCAATTAATTTTACAACATAACATATGAGAATCTCATTGTTAAACAACTTAATTAGTGGTTAACTTTTTTTTTAGATAATAGCGATGGACATAAACAGGGAGAACTACGAGATCGGGAAGCCGATTATCGACAAGGCGGGAGTTGGGCACAAGGTCGATTTCCGCGAGGGACCGGCGCTCCCGGCGTTAGATCAGATGGTGGAGGATGTGAGAGCCCCAAACCTTAATTACCCTCCCCTTCCCTCTAATCCCCACCTTATCTAATCACATCAAACTGGTTTAGTTTTTTTTTAAAAGAAAAAAGGATAGCCAATCAAACTGCTTTAGGTGTGACTGCTAAATTTTGGGTTGCGTAGAAATAATAGCCTGACCGTCTGTCGGCAACTATTATATTAACAAAAGCCCATTCTTCTCTCTTTTATATGCTTTCTTTATTTTTATTGGCCATACTTCTGACTGTCCTATTGGGAAATACTAAAACAGTACATCCTCTGGTACATATGATATAATAATATCTACTAAATTTTTTTCAGTTGCTGTTGCGACCCCACTGCATAGTTTTCCTTGAATCGAGAGCTTCTGGGAAAAAAACCTCGACATAACTGCAACTTTTACTCCAATTTTGTTGGATAAATTAAAAAAAACTTCAATTATATGTAGATTCTCAATTAAAATTTCAATTAAAAAAAAGACTAGCGATGCAGTTTGTTATCCACTTATCTTCTGTTTCGATGTAAACTTTTCCTTCTGTTACAAGGATTGGCTTTGGAATACAAAAAGAATTAGCGGCGCAACTTGTTGCCTGCTTGACTTCTGTTTCGATGTAAACTTTTTCTTCTGATAAAAGAGATGCTACTTCCATAAAAAATGTAATAAAGAGTGGTTTGAACTTTCAAACATCGATATATAAGCACCGTTAGAGTTTAGAGAGGCTGTATTTGAGATTAAAAAAATAAGTTCAAGCTCTGTTTTTGTTGCATTTGAAAAATAAAGCTTTTAATTGAGAATCATTGCATAGTTGAAGTCTTTTTTTTGTAATTTACTCATTTATTGCGAACAGCAAGAAGCAGAGTTTCATACTTAAATTTGGCTGTTTGTATGTGTGCTTGATTATCAGGAGAAGTACAAGGGTTTCTTTGACTTCGCATTCGTGGACGCGGACAAGGATAACTACCTCAACTACCACAAGCGTCTCCTCGAGCTCGTGAAGGTGGGTGGTGTCATAGGCTATGACAATACACTTTGGAATGGGTCCGTTGTGCTCCCCCCGGAAGCCCCTATGCGCAAGTATGTGCGCTACTACAGGGACTTCGTACTGGAGCTCAACAAGGAGCTCGCCGTCGACCCCCGCATCGAGATCTGCCAGCTCCCCGTGGGCGATGGGATCACCCTGTGCCGACGCCTCTCCTGAGGTTAAGGCTGGAAGAGAGGAGGAGGAAATGGAGCTCCAATTTGGTTTGTAATAAGCAAATGGGTACAGGAGATGTAATGTGATGCTGCAGAGTTTCTTATTTTCTGTCAAGTCTTTTTATTCTATTCATCTCATGAAAGAGCTTACTTTGTATAATTCCTTTTAATTGAGGGTTATTGTTAAGATGGACAAATTTTAGATCTGAAGTTTATATGTGAACTATTTCGACAGCAAAATTCACTTGCATTATATTTTTTTTTAGGATGTCAACCATTTTTCATTGACATCCATAGTTTGATGATGAAAGACGAGTAATAAGCTGCGCCGCCAATACCTTTTGGATGACAAATCGATCCTACGAAATACAACATTTATAGGAAAGTCCACAAGTACACTTTTGAACAGTAAAAGGTGATTTGTGAGATAAATTAAACGAATTTATTGATTGATAAGAAGCATTATAATGGATGGGAAAAATGACGTGACTATAATAAATTGATGAGTTAGTAGAATTGATACTCATTCAATTAACCAAGGAGTTAGAACCCCAATAATGGTAAAGGCAGTGGCTCTCTCTTCAAAAGGACCAGGATTTGAATCGCCCTTAACCCCTCCTTTCCGGCAATAAAAAAACCAAGGAGTTAAACATCGAGGAAGGATTTGGAGTTAACTCCTTGACTAACCCGAGAAGTCAATATCATGCCGTTAAGAAAATTTATTGTTGTATGCTAAATTTCAAGTTTTAGAATAATACACAAGAAAATGCACATAACTTCACCGGAGAAATGTATTACATTTGTATAATGTACACTTTTACCCTTGCAAAATATTAAAATTATACGTTATTTAGGTGTCGATCAAATTGAATCATTAACGCCATGTTCAGCTAGGGGGTTAAACCCCTCTTTGGGAGTTTACCCCTCAAAACATTCTTTTCTCTCTCTCATGTGGACTTACTCTTCTTCTTCTTTTTAATACATTAAATAAATTATTTCTCTTTTATACATTTAAAAAAATAACATATTATATCATCATATTATCTAAAAAATTTAAAACTAGTCAACATCCACCTACCCTGTTTTTTCAAACTTCAATACCATCACATCACAATAATTATTTACTTTTTCAAACTTCAATACAATCACATCACAACCAATCTTCTCAACCAAAACCCCTCTCTCTAAATACCAAAACAGGTTACCTTCCACCGGTTTACCTTAAGTAAGCCAGCAACCAAACGCACCCTAAAATGCAAAAGAAATATATATGATTGAAATGAATAAATATGAATCTAACATATACCTTCCAAATTTAGATATCGAACTTGAATTTAATAAAACTTCATTTGAAAAAAAATCGAATTCCACTTGAGGTGTGTGCATATGGAGGTAGTCTTTTTAAAAGCGTGACAAAATCGTAGTTCATAAGCACTAATTCTCAAAGCAATCAACAATCAAGATTAAACAGCCTTCTAAGCATATCATCCTCTCTCACATCATTGAGTACCAAGTGCTTATCAAGTTTTACATGTTCTAACAAAATTGGCTACTCATAAGTTAGGGTGAGAAAACAAAAGACAAGCACTAAATAAAAAAGAAGCTGAAACCAAAGAGAGAAAAAATCTATGCTTGAGAAAACTAGAGCAAGGGCAATTTGAGTCATCCTTTCTGACTTTTAAATATTCAGTGAGAAGATTTTCCATGTCAGCATATGATTTTCTGATCAACTTTCTAGGAAAAGAATAATTGTAACGTCTCGCGCTTAATCTCCAATCCGTTATCGAGGAAAACTGTCCTTAACACCTTGTTGGGTTCGGACCCAATTGAACCTGTTGACAACCAACCAAAATGCTTAAGCCAAGTTGTCAAGTAGTAGTCCCTACGATTTATAACCCACTCTCACACTTTGTGAATTTTAGATGTGGGACTATCTTTGGAGGTATAGGTGTTACAATAACCTAGCACTCTTTCTTGATTAACTGAGTATTAAATAGAAGGATCAGTTGACAAATAACACCCATTGTTCTCTCAAGTACTTTATGAAGATGTGTATCCTATTCAAACATGGATTTTTTTAAACAATAGTGAGCACTGATGAAGAAAGTAGGAGGAAAAAACCTTTAATTCTGAACTAACGCCTGGATAAAGTACAGTTATGGTTGATGGGTTTTTACTTATGCTTGGAGTTTCGCGAATAATTTAACTTATTCAATATGTGTTCTTTCATTGACTAATTTTAAGATCTTTCTCAAATATAAATCTAAGAAAATAATTACACCACCGGACGCAATGATTTACTTGAAAAACATTTCACATCAGAAGGGAAAGATCATGCTAGGAGAAACCCTACCTTCTACCATCATCTATGGTTATCTCCTCTTTATTAATAAAAGAAAAGAGAGGATGAGTTATGTATGTAGTTCCATAAGAAGATATATAGATCCATCAAGTTGGACATAGAGATTATACATGTCCAATTTTCCCAAATTCTTTTTTAAATTAGTTATAGGAAGTTTCTTGGTGAAGATATGAGTAAAGTTTTTATGTACGGCATCACTTAGCTCCTTTTTTTTGAGGGAGATTTCTTTCTAATAAAGTCGCTATCAATTTTGACATACTCTATTATTGCACATGACATGATTTTCTTTAGCACTAGCGGGGCGTGGAGTTGGAGGGAGGATTCGAACTTTGATTTTTTTTAGTGGGAGCCACTGCCACTAGACCATTATGGAGGTTCACACATGACATGATTGTTTAAATGACATGATTGACATAGTTGTTTAAATGATTTTTGCAATCTTGTTATCACAAAATAGTTTTATAGAGTTCATGATTTAATCCAATATCCGTCAAAATAATCTTAAGCCTCAATATATCACTAGCTCCCTTTACAACAACTTATATTCGACTTTAGCACTAGATCTTGCATATACAGACAACCTTTTATTCCTTTAAGTCACATGATTACTACCTCGATATATGCCATGACCAGTGGTGGATCTCCTGGCTATGGTGGAGCATGGGCTCGGGCCAAGATCCAGTAGGCATGTGTCAAG
This sequence comes from Ottelia alismoides, assembly GCA_037367405.1. Lineage (NCBI taxonomy): Eukaryota > Viridiplantae > Streptophyta > Magnoliopsida > Alismatales > Hydrocharitaceae > Ottelia > Ottelia alismoides. The sequence goes on along the minus strand of JAZKJV010001450.1, from coordinate 299,603 downwards.
GCTCGAAACGATCAACATTTGGGCTTGGGCCCAGCCAAGGTCCGAGTCCTCTAGATCCAAGGCCCAACAATATGGACTTGAGCCCGAGTTGGGCAAGTTGGTCCTTAATTCGTTATTCTTCCTCTCTAAACTATTATGAAGTCTAATCTGTTGTGTCTGAGAGGCAAAGTTGCAAAATAAAGGGAATACATAATTTATGGGATATTAAGAAGAAGGGATATAATAAGCTCTGTCTATGTTGCAAGAAGAAACTGCATACAAATAATGGGTGTTAGACGTGTATTATAATACATATCGTAGGTAGTCTTCATTATAGTTGCTCATTATTTTTATTTCAAAAAAGGAAAGGTGCGTCAAACTCCAAAACAATAAGAAAAATAAGAAAAATCAATCTCGACAATCAATAAAAGGATTTACACATGTATTGTTGATATGTCTTGAATCCTAACCATCTGATCCAGGATGAAGAGCTGTTGTATGCACTCTCTCTTGTCGTACTATATCCTAATAAGACGGGGGTCTTGCTACCCGATCAACGAGACTGTGGAGGGGGAGGGTCTGTTGGGGGAGAAGGTGCACTCCCCATTGCATGGGTGTGGGGGCATCGCATTCGGCGAATTATCAACACTTCTATTTGTAGTCCGATATTCGGATATGTTTGTATCAAGGATCCATATGTACGAGAGAAGTATATTAACTCCCTTCGATTTGGGCTCTCAGTATCCTCTGTATTTTCTTCTTCTCCTCACAATGAAAATCGATCGCCGCGGCTCAAGGACATAACCCAATTATGGACGAACCTTGTAAACCCATGTGTCTTTGTGCATGCTTAATTGATTGTGTTTATGCGTGCTCCCGTGATTCACAACAGTTGATTATGTAGATACGAACGCATGGCATTTTGTAACCGTCGATGTTAATGGTGTTTCATTAAGTATGGAAATGGCATCATCAAGAGCAGGTTGTCAATATACTGATGATATCTCATAATCATTTTGCGAGAATTGATGAAAGTGAGTAAATGTTAGAGATAACGTGTGTAATGCATCCTAAATGCATAAGTAATATATACTTACTATTTTCTATGTTTAAGGATGTGAATAAACTATTTATAACATTGTATGCTGTTGTCATGCTGATTATAATAAATATTGATACATAATACATATTTTCCTACTAAATGGCAAAGCCTTCTCCCACTATAAGTAGGGTCGATTACATGGTTTTTTGCTCAAATCCATGTTAAAAGATTTAACTATTTTTTACGCTGATTGTCAACTACCTAATGCAACCTCCACAATGGTGGATTTGAACCCTAGGCTTTTCGGTGGAGAAATGGCGAGATGAATGCTATGCGGAGGTGGTTGGCTAAGCCTTAATGGGTTCACATCCTCTTTGCAATATGTGTAAAATATCGAGGTGGAGGAGGTGATGGAGAAACAAAGAGAGGATTGATGTGCGAAGTCGACGGTGCGATGGTGATGCAAAATGTGTGATCAGGTGATAGATGACACATGTGTACGTGTTAGGGAAATTAGGAGAATCAGGAAGAAAACAAGGTCGAACACTTATTTGGGAAGAAGATGAAGAACTGAGAGGAACTCGGAGGGCAGAGGCACGTGCCTGGGGTGGAGGAATTACTTCTTCGGTCGTCTCTTGATGTTCTGAGGATAAATAATCAAAGCTCGAGCACCTTGAAGCTGCTACAAGTCTGAGAAGATGTGGATCACACGGGTAAAGAGTCCTCTATCGTAGCTCCCTCCACCTCACTCTTTCTGTCACAAAAGAAGGATTAGACTTGGAGCTCTCACACTCAAGGGTGGATGATTGAATCTTGATCGAAGCTCAAGTATTTGAAGGAGTGAGTGGAGTGATTCCAGGTGATTGTCGTGGAGTTTACAACCGCAACGGCTGACCGGAGGTTAGAGGCGCGTGGGGGGATATGGGCTTGACGTGAGTGAGGGATGTGAGGATGTTGATCATAGGTTGGAAGGGAGGAGAACAGAGGTGGGAGGACATCGGGAAAATGAGTTAAAGAGGAGCGATTGGCGAGTTTGAACATAACTGGGATTGGCGGTTGGAGGTAGATGATGCAGCGCAACCGTTGGATCAAGGGATCCAACAAATGAGGGAGAGGCACGAGGGAACAAGTCTGATGTAATATGGTGATCTCATTAGATGGTGGAGGCGCGAGGTGAAGACGGACATGCTAGATGGAATCTATCATATGGAATCCAATGGTGGAGAAACACTGCAGGTGGTAGTGAAGGCTCGGGCACGTGGCTCAAGGATATTGGGCTACGCGACCCAATGAGAAAAAAAGAAAAGAATGAAAATATAGAAAAATCAAAATAAAATATCTACAAGCTTCAAATAAAAAAATATTCAACTTGAAAAGTTGTAGATCTTTTTGAGATGTACAATTTTCATATAGAACTTAAAATGAAAATGTAACATATATACGAGATAGAATTTTCGCAAGTATTTATATATCATTAAAAATAGTTATTTAATATCTTTTGTGCTTTTTATATTTTTAATATGTAATTAAAGTCAAGACAAATATGTACAAAATTAATCTAATTTTTATGTATTTTTAATATTTAAAGAAACACAGAAATACATGCATATTAATAGGTTTATTTATGAACAATAATTAGGGTTAATTATATACACAGGGTTAGATATTAAAGTCAATATATTAGGGTTGAATCTTATTGAATAATTTAAGTAAGAAGAATAATAAATAGAAGATATGATGATAAATCATGAATATATCAAAAAATACAAAACAATATTCTTTTTAAAACTCATTAAAGCGGAATATTTTCAAGATTTATAAATAACTCATTAGACCTGAAGATTCTCATTAGAACAGAAGATGATAACATAAACATAATAACAGATGAAGCAGAAGATTCACAAGATTTCTGAAACTCATTTAAGAAAAGAAGGAAACCATACCTAACAGGAGCCTTAATTTGAAAGACTTATTCCTCTCAACGTATTAAGTAAATCCTCCAACTTTTAATTCAAAAAAAGTAAAAAAATAATACGAAAATGGAGTGGGTGCAGGGAGTTTCCTACGCCACTGGGTGGAGACTCCCCGCCCTCATATATCAAATTGCAAAAGCACACAAAAGTTTATGAGTATACCTTGCAAGGTATTGTAAATCTAAGACAACTACAACCACGCATAAAATCCAACCCCAGAATAATAAACTGCATATGCACATACCATTTTTACTGTAGAAAATCATTAATATAAGAGTAAAAAGCAAGGGTTGATTGCAATAAAAAATCAAGCACTATAATTAGTGGTTGCAATCTATGAGGGCCTAACACGAAGCCAATTCTTTCTACAATGGCATAAGACAAACGTTCTTCGGGATCACCAATGGATTAACGCCTTGAAACCATTAAAGTTCACAAATATGGAAATGTGCATGTACTTTTTCTAATTGCATGCTTTTCTTCTTGCTCTCTTTCTCTCCCAGTTTCCTTTCTTGAGTTCGATATATTTGCATGAGATGCCAATGATTAGGGATGAGCATTGGGTTGGGTCAAGCCGACCTAGCTCGAAGTCCAATCTAGCCCAAGCCCAAGCCCAATAGAGGATTGGGTCAGACCTGGACCTAAAATATCGGCCTAAAAATACTTTGGGTTGGGCTCGGACTTGGCTCAACCCAACCTGATCCGGCCCATGGCCCAGCCCAATTGAGGAGCCGAGAAATGGTCCCAAGTTGGCCAAGGGTAAAGCCCAAGACCCAATCCGAACATGAGCATGTGCCTTAGACAAGATGTTTTGCCTACTAAGGTATATTGTATACGATTGATGAAGTACCGATATTGCTATTGTTTAGCATTGTTTTCTCATTGGAATATTACCATTGTTTAGTCATTATAATATATTCAAGATATCTGTAAATTTAGTTGTTTTGTAGACATCTTAGATTCTTATGCATAATAGCTATGTGGACATTCTTATTCTTGTAATTTCTTTTTTTGCGCTTGATTTAGGGATGCGTAATCCTTCTCTTGAATGTATAGCATGATCTATCATTTTCATATTTCTCATGTTGTGGTTTTCATGACCAAGAAATGAACCAAGGCTTGGGTCGACCCAACCCAAGCCCGACCCAAAGGAAACAGGTTGGGCATGGGCTTGGGCCGAACAACGCCAAAATTTACGGACCTAAGCCTGGCCCAAGGCCCAATATATTTAGATGGGCTTGGGCCTGGGCCCTTCAGGACCCAACCCAACCCGACCCATGCCCATCCCGACCAATGATCCTTTATATGGGAAGACATGAGAGAACATGGAGTGACGAAGTCTTGAATCTCATAGGATTGAGACTGATGTACTCCTATTCTTAAAAAATATTTATTTCCTTCTACAGTTAGGATCATTGAAATTAAGACTACATAATAAATTATTTAAATATTGAGTTCCCACAAGGAGAGGAATCCACCAAACAAATATTCCCATAATGGGTTCATAAATTGAGAATCATCTATTTCATTAATGCACACTAAGATAAATCCATAAATACCTCTTAAAACCTGCGTCTATAAATATTCTTTGGAAACTAACAACCACTTTTTTAATTGTTTAAAATGCATAATAATATATAAGGTAGAAACGATAAAAATAAGACATAAGGTTGTAGATATATGTAGACAAATGCATGCTGGCCTAAAAAACAAATAATAAATAGGATTGAAAAGGTTATTTATGATGCTCATCTAGAGACGAAAACCTCATGTTTTGGTCGACTCAATGAAAAATAGGAAAATTATAGCAAACTTCAAAAAGAGCATCAAACTGTACATAACACAACCCAAGATACATGTATAAGACACCCACACATGATGTGTTATGCATAAAGACCAGTAGAAACCAAACCCTAATTACGAATATGCATGCATCTAAAGATGATGTGTTATGCATATGAATGCATTTTTCAACCTCCTCACTTTTGAAGTTCAAAGCTAAAAATCCTAAAAATACTTTCGGACCAATTATGGTTTTGAGATCTATTGTCTATTGTACAACTTATTAATTTGTATAAGTTACATTAACATCATTTCGATAGATATCTTTTATATTCCCTTCAGTGTCCTATTTCATTTAAAACATTAAAATCACTTGTAAATTGAAAAACTAAAAATAAACAAAATATGTAGTTTGTAGACCAAAAATTTGACCTATGCAACATTTTTTATTTCATATTTATTGGAGACAATAAAACTAAAAACCACGAAAATATTTCTAAGTACCTAATAATATGTATAATTATAATAAATATAATATGTATGCCTTAAAAATAAGAACAAAAAAATAAAACTTGAAAATAAAAAAATCCAAGGATTAAAAATCGATAAAAATGGACTTAAATTCTAATTATCTGTAATAAAGCTCAATTTGTAAAAGTATTGTTCTACAACATAGTAAATATCAAAATCTTAAGAAACTTTTATGTTTGTTTTTTTCCATTTGAGATCATCTAATATTTATTATATATTTTACATGTTTGTAAATTTTTAAATTTTTGGATAAGTCATGTTCTACCTTTAGCACCTTGAATAGGTGTATCATGTGTTGCATCCCATGCCATGCTCCACCAATTAAGAGACCGAATACCAAGCTCTCAATCAATGGTCCAAGTTTGATTTCTCATGGACCATAGAGCCCATAAAACCTGTCGTAAGTCAGCCTCACTACCTTATCTTCTTCGCAACCTCTCAAATCCTAATCCATTCCAAGGAGGCTTTTGGTAGTGCCACGACCATCTAGGCAAAGATTCAAGGTGCAAGGTTTGTCCATGGTATTCAGAGCAAGATCCAAGTGCTCTCCATGAGGATTGAGGTCCCCGGTCCGTTACATATGGTATAAGAAAGAGTTCCTTCTGATAGTGGAAAGAATTACTCGAATGGACTTAAGCCGGGAGCGTACAACCGCCACTATCATTGGGAATAAGTGATGGGCCATGTCGCAACGAGGACGTTGTGAATATAAGTAAGGGAGGTTGTAACACCCATACCCCCAAAGATAGTCCCACATCTAAAACTCACAAAGCGTGAGAGCGGGTTATAAGTGGTGGTGATTACCACTTGACAACTTAAGCTTAAACATTTTGGGTTGTTGTCAACAGATCCATTTGGGCCTAACCTAACAAGTTGTCATGATCAGTTTTCCTCGATAACGGACTGGGAATCTTAGCCCGAGATGTTACACATGGTATCAGAGCTAAATTCCCTATGATAGTGGAAAGGTCTACCTGAGAGGTGGAGCCATCCCTACAAAGAGATAGAAGGAAATGGATACCCGGAGCATGCATCCGCCATTGTCACTGGGAATAAGTGATGTGCCATGTCGCAACGAGGACATTGCGAATATAAGTGAAAGAGATTGTAGCACCACACTCCCAAACATAGTCCCACATCTAAAGCTCACAAAGTGTGAGAGCGTGTTATAAGTGGTGGGGATTACTGCTTGACAACTTGAGCTTAAGCATTTTGAGTGGTTGTCAATGGATCGATTCAACTCGAATTCAATAAGTTATCAGGATAAATTTTCCTCGATAACGGATCGAGAACCTAAACTCAGGTCACTACACATGCACTTTAAAATCATGTTACAGTGGTACATAGACCTTGCATCAGTACACGTTCAATCTGAATGTGTACCAGAATCATGCTACTATTACATCAGTACAACCTAACCGTGAACAAGTTCGGGACCTTCACTATGCACTCGTACACCTAATCACCCATATATGTTCTTGATCTTGTTCAGACCAACTTAATTTGTATTGTTGCATCCGTAGAAACTTTTGTGCACCAGTGTATTTTGTATTGTTGGCTAATTGATTTAAAGCATTTAGCATTTTAAATTACTTCTTAACTATTGTGCTTTGGTATATAATTTCATGCAGCAGTGCACCTTAATCTTATGTTAATTTAGCTGGTGTGATTAGTTCCTCATGCATCGGTTTATATATTTTGTACTGATACACCAAGAGATGAAAGCTTCTAATCAGCCATTTTGAGTGTAATTTTTAAATCCTTATATTCTTAGACATCCTATAAGCCTATAAATGGACCTCTTATGCATCCATTCCAACAAAAGAACAGACGCACAAAATCCTCTACACACTCGTAATAAATTTCACTCTTTGGTGACTATATTTGAGTGCCGAGAATAAGATATGTGGAGCCACTCTTTGATCTTTACATTATCGCACTCTCTCAAGCTTTGGTCCGAAAGCCTTCTAATTCAATCTACTTGCCTTTGATTTCATCTTTCATTTATGTTTTGAAAGGATTTACTTATTGTATTCTACTTATTCTTGGCTAAGATGTGTTCTATACGAAGGCCTTTATTGATGGGGGAAGATAATCCTTGGTGAGGTTTCGTATCGTGATGCATCATCAATGTAATGAAGGGATGTTTTAAGCTTCCAGCATCATGAAATGTGTAGTTCGAACCATATCTGATCGAATAAATAGATTCGTCATATGAATTTAGATAGCAGTGTGATTTTAAAAATAAAAAATAAAGATGAAACCACATGGATTGGGGACCGTTCCCAAATGTTCTTCAATTCATTGGAGTATAGAATTACCTCTTGAAGCGGATTTTGTGATCCTCTAGCCTCTAAATCAAGAGACCTCCTGTCTAAATCGGATCGAATAGAGACAATACTTGTGGGCACGCGAATGAATTGTGTAACTCAAACAACCTAGAGAAATGACCAAACCTTCTTCTTCGTCAGCCTTGGGATAGGGGGCATCCTTAACTAAGAAGAGAGAGGGAATGACCTAGAGAGAGAGGTAGACATGGATACTGATATTCAATCTCATATCTAGATTTAAAAGACCTCTCAGTGTTTTTTTTATTATATCATACAATTTTTTCTCTCTTCTTATTGTGCTTGAATCTCATGTAGAACAATGTCCAACATTTAGATTAGGATTGGATAAATAGTTTACTAAGCGAAGTCACTAAAATCCTAACCTATTTCATCACTCCCTCAAATTGAAGTTTCATGGTATACAATTAATTGAAGATCACATCATCATAGAGTATTCATAATACCTATACTTCCTACGTACTAGAAGACTATGATTGAACATGAAGTTCTGATCTCATTTGAATCGTCTTCTTCAGAGTTTTATCAATAACTTTCTCATTTGATCATTGGGAGTGTTATTGATCATATACTTTCGAAAATCATATATCATCCTTACAAATCCTGTCTTGTTTCCAAAATAAGATGATCATCGATGGAATTTGATTTATCCCAATATCTCATGAGTGAGTTCATGTCTTTCGATCAAGTAAAGAACTTGTATGATCACTTTGAGAGATGGTATCAATCATATGTCTTTATATGCATATGAGCCCACCGGTATTAGGCCTTCATTTGGTCAGCAACCTAATAATTTGTCAAATATACATACTCGGACATATAGTAGTACATCTGTCTCTGGTAAGAGGATGTGTGCCTATATCACGATAATATAGGACACATGCGTTTGTTTCCTCTATCTCATTAAGTCAACTCTTTGACTTAACTTATCCAACAATTCTGAATCTCTGTTCCTATATAGAGGACCTACATCAAGAAATAATCACTCAAAGATGTGGTTGAGTCTTCAATCTAACTATTAAGAAATTGAACACAACACCAACCTCTATTGTCCAATAATTAGATGAACAGTTGTATGATATCACGATGGCAAAGGTACATACTCTTATTTATATAGAGGGACCCAATATGTGCATGCCTATTATAATCTCAAAAAAAGAGTGAAAATCAATAACTTTTATTTATAAGCAATTTTCAATAACATTTGTTTCAGAAGCGGTTTGTCAGAAGCTCATATGCTAATATGTAAACCTTCCTTCTTGTGCAGAAGATATGTTTGGTCAACTGAGAGATTTGGAAACGGTTTAAAATACAAAGGATTTAATTTGCATAATGATAATTGGTAAGACTTGGAAAAGTCAAGCTCAGCACATGACATAGTCCTTGTGTATGGTGAGCATGTATAAAGTTTTATACTCTATGGATAGTTTCTCTAGTTGTCGCCTCCGTTTATTTGAGCTACTTGGTCAAAATAGATCATTTTTTTCATATAGGTGTTGTTCACTTCCCCTCTAATTTATCTTTACTTCTCACTAATATGGTTAAGTCTCTTATACCATAACTCAATTTAAGTTTAAAATGTTATCATAATCAGGAAATGCTTAATGCTAAGTTATGCAAGTACAAACCTAACAATCCTGATCATGCTCCTTCCAACCATGGGGACAATGTCGCGATTACTTGTATTTCACTAGAGATGATATATATATAATTCTTAATTCATTACAAAGACCCTAAAAAATTCAAAATAAATGTTGCATTAGTGAATCAATACGTGAGAATATTAGGAAAATGGTTCTTCACCAAGAATTATCAGGATATATCATATTAAAACTGAACCAAAATCTAGGTTCTTTTATCATTTGTGCCGTTCTTAATTTTTGCAATATCCGTTATTCCCCACCTTTTTTAATATAACTCATGCCCTTGATTCTTATCAAATTCACACTTCTACCCTTCCGTTAGGTAACGTAAGGGCAAATTCGATATCATGAGTGCACTTGATATTAGAAAAAAATGGTATAATTGATATTGCAGAAATTAAAAAAGTTATACATGATAAAAATCCTAATATCTAAGGTAAAGAACAAAAAGTCTTCAACTATGTATTGATGTCCAATGACATAACTCTTTATCCAAATGTAAGAAAGAGGAATATTATTTTATTTTTTTGTCTATAAAACATTACTTCCGCACACTACAAGGAAAACAAGTTGTGACCAAAGAAGTATGGCCATGGATATGGGGTTTGTGGCCACATAGCCGTAGCTACAAGTCTCGTCGCGAGAGTTCTCTAGCTACGAATATGTCGTGACCACTACAAGTGGCCACCGAACTTATCGTGACCACAACTCTTATATGAAGACTTTGACCACAAATAGTGGCTACGAGAAACTAGTGGCCACGGAATTATCGTGGCCACAAGTTTCCGTAGCCACAACTCATTTTTCTTGTGGTGGTAGGCTTCCAGGCCCTTTTACATCGATGTTAAGCTCTAAAATTGAAAGTTTAGTATCCATATTGTTACATTTGAGATATGAGCGTCTTCTTTTCGTATCACATCCCATTCTATTAGTGAACAAGCAAGCTAAAATATATAATAGGAGCAGGGTGTGGAGTGCTTTCTTTCTCCTCTCATGTTATGGGAAGACTTCGTTCCTCAGCGGCAGAGGTCTAGTTGACCAATAGTCAGTACGATTCACTCATCCTAGCTAGCCTGGAAGCCCTCCTGCTCCTGCATTTGCATTTGTTAACGATAAACAAATCGATGGGTACTAGAGGCAGAAAAATCCAAATTCAATCGACGGATTTCGATCTTATTTTTTTGTCTAAAAAATATTACTTCCGTAGGCTTCCAGACCTTTTTTAACAACAAAATATTATTCATTGTAAATTAGTTTGTCATGTAATCAGGAAAGAAGGTCATGTTATGTTAAAATATAAATAACACGAATATTGTTTTCACTTTTTCATTTAAAAAATGCACTATTCACAGCTAATTGACAACGATTAGAAGAGTAAAATACAAACAATCAATAAGATATTCATTGCGAATTTAAAAAATCAAGGTGATTGATAGATATAGCTCGGCGGTCATTTAACTGCACACGACACAAGAAACATTAAATTATTACCAGTTATCCAATAAGCCTATAGTTTTCGTGAGAAGATGGAGGTAATATGTGACTCGCAAATTGCTGGAGAAAGTGAAATGGTCAGAGAGGAGAAGTAAAAAAGGTTGAGCAACTATACAGATATCGAAGTCCAAAACAAAGGCCCAGCGGTTGCAAGTTGAGGTTCCTTCCACGCCATTGACCCACAAAACGAATGGGATGTCGATGAGCATATGTATACATCATGTGGCCGTGGAGTGGAGGAGGAGGTGGTTGACCCAAATCGAATGTCGGCGATGATGGGCGGAATTGGTGCCGTTGGTTGTTCGTGACGACAGGAACAGAGATAGTGATGACTGACTGGTTTATTATCATCATCATCGTCATCATCATTATTATTATTATGCGGAAAGAAAGGATGAAAAGCAACGTTGGATTGGAGCACTGTATTGTGGAGCATTGTGCTCGACCCGGCCTAATCCGGGAAAGTCCGGCCCGAGCCCATCAATTTTCCATGAGCCTTGGGCCGGGTCGAGGCCCGCTTTTTTCAGCAAACTGAGGACCCGGCCCGGCCCAAGGCCCGCGTGTTCGGGCTCGGGTTCGGGTCGGGCTCAGGCTCGGGTCGGGCTCAACCCGCACTTATTTTGATCCCATGAAGTTGCACTTTGATTCCAATTTATTGTTATGGATATAATTCGTCCATAACACACGAATATTGGATGTATTGTTACAATATAATATTACTATTGATGTATGAAAGAAATATTGGATGTATTATGACTATAAATCCGTATCCCCTTATTTAGTTTTAATACGATATTTTGAAATATGAGGGTCCGGGCCCGGCCCACTTGTACTTCTGGTTCGGACCCGGCCCAGCTCAAGTATAATATTTTTGAAAAATGAGAACCCGGACCCAACCCATTTGTATGTCGGGTTTGGGCCAGACCCGAGCTTTTGCGAGTCGGATCAGGGTCGGCTCAGGGCCGGCTCGACCCAATGCGCCACCCTAGTCTATACATGATGGAAACATCAGTAACTATTATTATAATGAGGGTACCTAATAATGTAAACAGATATGATGTCGGCGTACGTTAGGTTACGGTGGGGATGGCGGTGGCGGAGACCAATTGAGTAGGTACCGGCTGTCCGGATCCATTTGTCCATGTTCCACGAATCCTTTTTACTCAAATGGATTTTCTTATACTATAATCATGTTACCTATCCATGATCCAATACTTTATACTTAATCCAGTATAAAAAAGAATTAAGAGGTCGTTCGGATGTTGGGGTAAACTTCCCTTAACTCACTCATTCTCTCTTTAACGTAGGTCTCGTATTTTCTCTTTTTTAATACATTAAATAAATCAATTTTCTTTTATCAATTTCATCAAAAAAATAATGTATTATACCATCATATTATATAAAAATTATAAACTACTCAGTTCTACTCATTTTTCCAAATTTCAATACGATCACATCACAATAACTATTCAATTTTTCACACTTCAATACAATCATATCATAACAACCCACTTCAAACCCACCCTCATTTCAATCATGTATCCAAACACCAAAACACAAAAACGAACTACCCTCTACCAGTTTAATCCACCTTAACCCACGTGCCAAACGTAAAGAGTCCACAATGCATGATAAATCACTAAACATAAATGTGAAAGCTAAAAGATGTATGAAAAATTGCAGAAACAGGAAAAATCAAATTATTTGCACACAAATCTAGTAGTAAGGTTGCACCCTAACCTTAAGGGGGCCGTTTGGATAGGATGTTATTTCCCAATATTTGGGTTATTTGAGGAGGATTTTCTAAGAGGGCGTTGGGCACCTGAGGTAAAACCCCCCTTTGTTTACCCTTCTTACCCCACTCCCTCTTTCTCATATGTGGGTCCTACTTTTTACTTTTTCTAATATATTAAATAAATATTTTTTATTAATTTCATCAATAAAATTAATAAATTATACCATCATATCACATAAAAATTATAAACTACTCCACTTCTACTCACTTTTTCAAACTTCAATAGAATCACATCACTACACACTTTTTCAAACTTCAATATAATCATATCACAACAAACACACTTCTAACTCACCTTCAATTAACCCTCTATCCAAACACCACCATCTACCAGTTTAACCAGCCCTAACCCACGTACCAAATGCACTCTAAGGTGCCGTTCGGCAAGAGGGGTAAACACCCAAAAGGGGAGTTTACTCCCCTTAGCCCACCTCTTCTCTCTCCATGTGGGCCCCACTTTATTTCTTTTTTAAAAAAATTAAATAAATCAATTCTCCACCATCGATTACATCAAAAAATAATATATTATACTATCATATCAAATAAAAATTATAAAATATTCCACCTCTGCTTACTTTTTCAAACTTCAATACAATCACATCACAATAACTATTCACTTTTTCAAATTTCAATAAAATCATATTACAACAAACCTACTTCAAACTCACCCCCAGTTTAATCATCAATCCAAACACTAAAACACAAAAACAGGTTATCTTCTACCAGTTTAGCCCACCTTAACCCACATACCAAACACACCCTATAGGTTTTCCTCAAAAATTTTCATTTTCAACCTACAATCTCTACCATCTATTTTTTATTTTCCATCATGTGGAGCTCATCCAAAAAGATCTCTCTTATTTAATACATCAAATTACTCCATCTAAAAATTATAAAATACTCAATTTCTAATCAATTTCTAAATTTCAATATAATTACATTTCAACAAACACTCTCAACAAGAAAACCTTCTATCCAAACATTAAAAGACACAAAAAGGTTATCCGATGGATAACTCTTTTTTTTAGAGAATTATTCACCTCAAGATAACCCTCTATCCAAACGCAATCTAAGGGTTCGTTTGGTTGAAGGGTTGGGCAGGGTTGGCTTGATCCAACTCGGGTTGGCCTTGCAACCAAACAGGGTTCTCCTCCTCACAGTTTACTATTCACAGGGGTACCCCTGCCCAGCCCAACCCTGTCCAACCCTGCAACCAAACGAACCCTAAAGGTTAATGCAAGCTATGGAAACTCAAGTATAGTAAGAAGTTTGAGTAGAAAGATCAATAAATCTAAGAACGTGCTAACGGTAAGTACACTCTAATAAGATGTTCAGTTTTTCCCATTTATTTATCTTTCTGGATACATTTCATCACCACAATCATAATGTATGGAATTATTCTCGATATCAATTATTTACTTAGTACTTGGCATCTACCGTACGTGATATTAGTATTTCATGAGGTAATAGTACTACCATTATGACTGCACAAAAAAGCAAGAGATAAAATATAGCATAAAAATACTAGAATTTAAAGCATTTCTTTTCCATTGCATTCGTTCATCCAAATCGTAACCATTATAGCCACTTCATGTGCACAAAATATTACATGTATACGTAAAAAGTTGTCGATAGGTACATATATATAACCATGTATTTCGAAAGAAGTTACAAGTATAAGCATGTAAAAGAGATAATAATACCATACCACAAAGTCGGTAGCTGCACAATAAGAAGCTCCAACAAAAGTCGCTCACTGCTTGGGCCATTCCGGTGCACATGCAGATTCAATGCAAGGGTACATTATGAGAAAAGTTCTCCAGTACGGTGCTAAAAACTAAGGTGCTAAAAACTAAAGCAGGGCAAGGTGCTAACAAAATTGTGTAAAAGAGAACCAACTAGGTAAACCGTCCCCACAAAAAGAACAACACTCTAATCTCTTCATTAACCTTGATCACCCAAGCATATTGAATAGTATGTGGTCTTACTCCACGTGAGACCTCACACTATGACTCTAAGGAAATGGGTATCGTAGGATTGAGTTCCCTTCGTAGCCATGCATAAGTCCACTAGTTTAATATCCCAAGTGTGAAATACCATGTTTAACCATGCATATTCAACTCGATTTCATCAACTCTGATTCCTATCACGTATCCGTATCCAACCCGCAAACCATCATGAACTGTCCAAATCCATTACCCTTTGGTAAGAGTCTGCGATGACATAGGGGACAACATAACATCGATTACTAAGATCAACCAAACCATAGTCAGTAAAACGATTGGCTATCCATTATTCCTCCTTATACCCAGGAGAACTCTGCAAAATTCTAATCCACCTTCAATAATCACATTTTCCAGAACTCTCTTTTTAATGCGCCCACCAGTAATACTAACTAATGTAGTCTACACCAATCAATACACGGGTATTAATCCCAAGTAAAAAAGTTAAGAAATAGACCCCAACCATGACCGCTTGGCTCGCACTCTAAATATGGATGATGAATCCCATATTCATGATAATTATTTAGATAAATTATCAATTAATTAACATAATAATTGATTAACTTGATTTAATATTTAATACATTGTAATGAATTAAGATTAATTAATGTATATAGTTAATACTTGATATTTGTGTTTAAGGTCCCTTTCATTTTCTAATTTTCCTTACTATTAGAAATCTCATAAAATTAGTATGATATTATAAATAATATCTTGTATATTATTAATGAATATAAAATACCAAAAATAATAAAATAATAAAATAAATATTTTATTTATTAAAAATACTTGTAAAAATAACAAATATGTAAATATGATGTATTTTGACTTTGAGTTCTACATGAAAATTATAGATATTGAAGAGATGCATAAATTTCATGTTGAAGACTTTTTAATATGATACTATTTACTATTTTATTTATATTTTACAAGTTTTAATGTATTTTCTATTTTTTGACTGGGCCACGTAGCCCAATCCCTTCATTCCATGTGGACCAACCCAGCCCAGACAGCTTCTCCCATCTTGAGATGTGTGGTCATTTGATGAGACGATTCTGATCTTCTAGTCATGCCCTTCTATAGGCTGCTTGGTCTCCTGATCAATCAGCTCAGATCAGCCCCAATCACACCCTCTTTTCCACCTTCTGATCCTAAGATCAAATGGTGATAAATCTCTATTTAATCACATTTATTCTTTCATTTTTGTCTTAAATCTCTAGCTAAATGCATGTATACAACATTAATTTGGACAAAATAACACTCAATAATTGATTATAAATATTTTATAAATACATGTATTTAATTCTAAATATAAGAATAAAGAAAAGAAAAGAAAAGAAAAGAAAATGAAGTATCGAAGACATTGAATGGCCCTAAACTTCGAGACCAGATTAATATTGACTTGGTCGATAAGGAAAAAAGTAGGGAGAGATAGGGTCGATGCACAGGAAACACACCTAAAATCCTAATTTTATTTACCAATAAATGACCTTTTAGTCCCTATTCTATTTTCTAATTTTCACACCTTAAATAGTAAAAACCTCAACATGAAGTCATACATACAAATATAAAGAAATATACAAAATTTATTTCACACAAAAATAATACACAGTGCACATGGAACACTCAGAAAAAAATAGCAAAAAAACCTCACAGACATGTATCTCCTCCGTGTATACATGAAATTGACCAAACTCTCATTTATTATATATAAAATTCAATTCTCTATTATTAAAAAAATGAGTTAGACTATCCTTTCGAAGGCTACATAAAAGAGCATGCAAATTTTGGGTTTGGATAACATTTTATTCTTTAAAAGAAAGTATAAATAGACCGGACCTAACCGCAGTTGGGGTTTGACACAAAACTCGCAACTCCCTTCCTAACCATCAACTGTCCCGTAAAAATCACCACAGCCACATCACCCGGACAGGCACGCCCATACGTTATTGCGTGGACGGAGACGGAGAGTCACATGACATCTCTCTCTCTCTCTCTCTCTCTCTCTCTACATCCATCCACCGACTTCCCCCCTAATTCCCCGTTTATTTTTTCCCCTTTTATGTCAACCTCACCCTTCTACTCTCCCCCCCTTCTCTCTCTTTCTATCTCTCTGAATGATAGATGGAAAGATAGAGAGAGAGCAGAGCATAATAAGCAGATACCCACAAACCCACCTGTCGACAACCCAACACCCGTCGCCTCTCCAGTCCCCCCCACAGAATGTCCTCCTCCCCCGCCGCCACCCCTTACACGTGTGACCGCCGCCCTTCCCATCCCCATGTCGCTTCTCTCTCTCCCGTCCCGCCTTCATAATCTCACCTAGAAAGAACCCAAGCTCCCCCACAAATCCACTCTCCAACCTCGAGACCCACCCGAACCTTCCAGAGATGGAGACCACCACCGAGGCCGAACCCACGAAGCCGAAGCCCACTTCGGAAGCGGCGGAGCACAAGAGGTACCGTGGGATCCGCATGAGGAAGTGGGGGAAGTGGGTGGCCGAGATCAGGGAACCCAACAAGAGATCCCGCATATGGCTCGGCTCCTACACCACCCCCGTCGCCGCCGCCAAGGCCTACGACACCGCCGTCTTCTTCCTCCGCGGGACCACCGCCCGCCTCAACTTCCCCGACGAGATCCGGGCCGAGGCCCTCAACTGGGCAGCCGCCGGCGACGACCTCTCCGCCGCCTCCATACGCAAGCGTGCCGCCGAGGTCGGGGCGCGCGTTGACGCCATGCAGGCCAACGCCGGCAGGAGGCGCAGCGAGCACGACGGCTGGAGGCGTAAGAAGCCTGATCTCAACCTCCAGCCCAGCCCCGAGGATTCCGACGACGACGACGAATCACCGTAGAATTGATTTGAAGTTGAGCATCTTTTAGAAGTAGAGTCTTCTTTTATTTTCCTTTCCTTCTCTTTTCTTTCGTTCCATTATATTTCCAACTCTTATTTCTCTCTTTCTTCTTTCAGTTGTGTTTGATGGTTTCTTATTTTTTTTAAAGAAATGGAGGGAGATATATTTGTTGTTGAGGGGATGGAGGTAAGTTAATGCAAAGGATTGGTACAAGTTGTGGATAATTATCTATATCTCGTTCCTGACGCTTTGATTAAAATTGGATTGATATTAGTTTATCGATTGCCTCACAACAAAAGCAGTGCGTCTAAGTTCGTTCGTGGAGTTTATGGATAGGAATTTATTGTTGGTATATATGTTGCTGGAATGTCCATGTGATGATGAGAGAGGATTTGGATAAAGGCTTGCGTGTATCATGTGAGGGACAGAGAGAGAGAGTGTGTGGATTGATGGGTGGGGTAAACAATAGGCTGGACTTGTGGATTTAGTAGAATGTTTTTTTTTCCACATCAAAGTAATAGTCTTCGTCAAATGTTTCCATTAGTTATTTACTCTCAAAGAAAGGGAAATAATCTTGAGAAATTGGACTCTAGTGTACTGCTCCGAAGGCTGTTGATTTATGTTGACTATTCCTTCGTGTGAAAGGCGATATAAATAGCAAATAAATCGGGTGCTCTGTAGGTGTAATTATAATCATAGGATGTTGAATTTTCATGCAATACTCCCAAGTGCCCGTACGCAATCTGGACGGAGAATAAGATTCGGTTAAATATTTGAAGGTCTCATCATAAATGTCATATTCTGATCCATTTTAATAGCAAAAGGAATGTGTTCCATGTCATGATGCAACGTAAATTTTATAATCGTTTAAAACGTTTTCCGTAAGTAACAGAAGGATAAAAATCCGCTGGAATAACATTATAAACGTAGCAAGAACAAAATAATTAGAAGGTTAGAATGTGATATGGACCGTCCTTAAATGTTTCACCCTCAAAATACCGGTGCAATCGATGTATTAATGTCGTAGATATTTCCTGATTAATAAAATATGCAATCCACTCTAATCGAAACTACACCCAATTGTGAAGTCGGCTAGTCAAGAGGAGTGCAACTTCTCGGGCCTAGAACCAAGTTGGTATTAAGGAAAAATGCTCCTAACAACATGTTAAGTTAGGGTTCAATTGAATTCGATCATTGATATTAACCTACGATATCCAAGTCTCAGTGATAAAGTAGCAATCCTCATCACTTATAACACATTATTATACTTTGCGAATATTAGGCATGTGATTATATTTGAGGTGTTATTAACCATCCTCCTTTCTCCCTATATTCGCAACGTTTTAGTTTCGATGTGACCCATCACTAATTTCCAGTTTTAGTGGCGGATGCACATTTTAGCTATTTAGACTATCATCTTTACTCCCAACTACTTTCTTCGCAAATCCCATAAGTGTTCAGCTTGGATTTCGCTCAAATTCGAGCTGCCGAGCTCTACCCTCTGCCTCTCGCTCGAGCTCCATCGCATCATTGCTCCCATGTGTACCCTGCTTCAAGAGAGGGTGGAGAAGAAACCCTCCATTGTCCTCTACTATTTTGTGCAGGCCTTGGGTCCAAACGAACCCCAGAACAAGATTTATAACCCAAGCTAAAGCATTTTCCATTTATCAAAAATCAAAGGAGCTTATTTATTCCATGTTTAGATTTAAAAAAAACTATAAAACTTATTTAATTTTTTTAAAAAATTAGAGTATATCTATTACTATATTTTATAATTTTTGATAAAAAATCATAAAAAATATAACAAGAAAACCTTAGAATCTGAAAAACCTCCTAACCCTATAAAAATTTGTAAAAATACTATAAAATCCAAAAAATTAGTTTTCTAATTTTTTATTTATAGTATATACTATATATTTAAATTAATTTTGGGAAATTTTGAACTTAATATCTATTTTTAAAACCAAAATAATCTGGCTTACTATCATAAGTCAATATTTTGAGATTCTAAACCAAATAAAAATACCAAATTAGCAAAAAATAATAAGAAAAAATATGAAAGAGATAAAAACTAAAAAATATAAAAACATTTTATTTTTCTAATTTTTGAGTATAAATAACTGTATTTATAAATATAAAATCCTATATAGACTATTTACACTATATATACTTGTACATTAATTATTGATATCATTATTATCTATTTGTACAAGCCCTTCAAGACCGGGTGTTAAACACCCCTCACCGATCTTTCTATCACACACACATAATCATACACACACACACATGTATATGTCTATATACATATACATACATAGATACATACATGGATACATAAATAAATAAATACACACACATACATACATGCACACGCACACACATATAGGTTGGGAGCTTGCATCAGGATGCATGTAGCTTTATATGCACTGGTGCCATAAACGTTTATATTTTTATTTTTTTAAATGAAATCATGTGGGATTTAGATTACTATATGAACATGACATCATTCAAAATTCAACTTAATTCGAGACTTCTGATCCATCCATCAAGACTACAAAATTTTAACAGGTCAGAATTACTGAAATTTAGCCCTTCCAAATGTACACACACATACATACATGCACACGCACACACATATAGGTTGGGAGCTTGCATCAGGATGCATGTAGCTTTATATGCACTGGTGCCATAAACGTTTATATTTTTATTTTTTTAAATGAAATCATGTGGGATTTAGATTACTATATGAACATGACATCATTCAAAATTCAACTTAATTCGAGACTTCTGATCCATCCATCAAGACTACAAAATTTTAACAGGTCAGAATTACTGAAATTTAGCCCTTCCAAATGTGTGTATATATATGTATGTATGTACGTATCTGTGTATGTATTTATGTATGTATATGTATACAATTGAGACATGGTTCTTCCTGACTTAAGGATGACCACCCCCTTTTGTGTAAAAACCATCAGTAATTTAGTAAAATAAATATACAATTTGTAACATTTTGTAAATTATAAACTGCACATTGTATTTTTTCATCAAATATAATAGCATATTTTACAATGTTCATTTTATAATTTATAAATCAATACAAAATATTTATTTTACAAAAATGCTGGTGTTTTTTTAAATCGGTCGACCTTATTTAACTCGAGATGACCTTGTCTCGTGTGTATGTGTTATTAATGTAAGATTTCGTTAGCTCTAACGTTAGCTGTTCAAAGAGCATTAGTTCTATGTTGGCACGACTAAAAAGTACTCTAGAAACGAAACTAAGTCCAAGTTCAAGGTACTCAGTAGTATATTAAACGTAAAAAAACATAAATTAGAAGTCGTTTGTTAGGTTTCCAAGAAAAACATAAATTACAACTGTCCTTCCAATGATAACCCAAGAGATCACGTCTCTCTCGTCTTGAATGCCACTTTTTTTACATCTTAAAAAACGTTCCCTTAACTATAGCTTATAATTATGAGCAATGTCAAGCACGATATTTCATTCTCTGATCACTGTTCAAGTTTCGCCGAATCTGCAGCTTTCTGCCATGAATGAACTAGGGTCACGATTATTAATTATATGAAGTATCCAATTATATAACCCAATATCAACAATATAAAAATACCAATTGGCAACTTTATTCTTCATACTGTGAAAATTGTAGCTGAAAACATAGGTATTATACGGTTAGAACAGTTTTAAATTTTAATAGTGACGGTTATGTGTTATTTGTCTTCAAATTGATCGCAGTCGTAGGTATTTCAGATGCACCTGAAATAAAATAAATAGACAATGATACAGAAGCAAATATATTATTTGTTGTGCATTTCAATGTAGATAAGGTACCATTGCAAAGACAAATCAGATATTCAATATTTATACATCTAAATATCAGATCACATAACACCCGTCTCCGGAATATATATACGTTTTACAGCCATTTTTCTGTGAGCAAGTACAATTTTAACCAGTTCTTTATATTTAAGTAGTTTTTTATGTTTAGAAAATCGCAAGGTTCGGCTTCATACTCCTCTAAAGTAACACGAGAACCACATTTAGTTGCAATAGTTATTTTATAAAATTCCGAATTTAATTAAACGCCACGGATCCATTTCTGTCTATATATCTACTGCTGCATAGCCTTTTTCCTTGCTACAACTTATGAAATTTGTTGTTTCGAATGATGTATATGCAAAAACAATTGTATTCAGTTATCTTATACCCTACTGTAACGTCGTAGACTTAGGTCTTCAGATCGTTATCAAGGAAAATTAATCATAAAACTTGTTGGGTCAGATCTGTTTGAACTTGTTGACAAGCCACCCTAATACTTAAAACCAAATTGTCAAATATCATTTCCCCATTCATATTAAACACTCAAACTTCGTAAGTTTTAGATACGAGACTATTTCAGATTATAACTGCAACTCTAACCTAATCCAAGATCATAAAACAACAGATACGAGGAAGTAGAACACCATTCCACAGCAGTCTTTGTTAAGCTGCACACACTCTCACTCTCTAACCGGACTTTCTCTGCGGAGTCATTCACCAACTCTCGTAGTAGTGTCAGATCACAGAACATGCGAAGCGTCTTCGCTGATCGTCTCAGAGTATACTCTTCCAACTCAAAGGAGTTCGACAAATTTTGCTCTTTCGATCTGTTACCCTGAAGATAGATCTGCCGATAGCCTGAGCTCTGGCTAACGAAGAAAGCCAAGAGATAGTGTATAACCTCACACGAGCACATCATCAAGGTTACCTACATGCAAGATTAGGGTTCAAATCTTTCGTGCTAATAAGGGGAAAAAAGTGCAGCCAGAGGAGTTCCCTGATAAATAATGGATGCAAAACAATGAGGTTTATTTCACGTGGAAATTGATCAGATCTTGGCACTGATCAAGGAGATGGGTTTTTCTACTGGGCATAATTAATGAGTATAATTCAAAGAGTTGGTAGGGGAGGTAATGGTCCTCATCGTTCTCCAATTTGTCTTACTCTTGCCTTAATTGTGCAGGTTCATTAATATATAGTCAGGATCACCTGTTGGTACATTTCTGAATGAAACAGCAGCAGCAGTAACAAACAAAATAATTCTAGAAAAAGGAGAAGGAATAGTTCCAGCGAGTAGATTAATTGGTTGCATTGACTTTGATGCTCCCCACATGACACATCATCGGCTGAATCGATTGAATCAAAATTTATGGTCTGGTCGGTGGACAACTCTTTGTGATGACATATGATGCGGTTGGTTGGTTGGTTGCCTTAATAATGGTATAAAGGATTGCCCTCCTTGGAACGATGTGCTCTTTCTTGTGGGGTTAGCCAACTTGGACAACTTCATTGTACCTAACTTGGTTAAGTATTTTATTTCTTTTTTTTACTTTCCATTAGAAATTAAAGGATTCCGTGTAAGTATGGTTAAGACTGAATATATAAAGTGCACACATTTGATGGAAGTAGTGGTATATCCGTGCATATGTGAGTTGGCTAAAGTAGAGAGGA
The DNA here is from genome assembly GCA_037367405.1 of Ottelia alismoides. Classification (NCBI taxonomy): domain Eukaryota; kingdom Viridiplantae; phylum Streptophyta; class Magnoliopsida; order Alismatales; family Hydrocharitaceae; genus Ottelia; species Ottelia alismoides. The sequence goes on along the minus strand of JAZKJV010001450.1, from coordinate 276,652 downwards.
CCATCTATTATTCTATGTGATAAGAAAATTCTGTTAAAAATTAAAATAAAATATTACAAAGCAGCTGTAAGAATATTATTCTCTATGGATCTGATTGTTGGAATGCGAACGACAAGCATGTGCAGAGAATGACAATAGCAGAAATGAAAATGCTAAAGTGGATATGTGATTATACATGTAAAGATCCAGAATATTGCAATCAGAAGGAAAGTTGGTGTAGCGTTGATAGACGATAATATGAGAGAAAACTGCTTAAGGTGGTTTGGCCATTTGCGAAAGAGATCGACTGATGCACTAGTCTTTTTGGATCTAAGCCCGAGAATGACTCAAGATAGATCCGAATTTGTTGTTGTGGTTGTGATTAACTTTTTAGCTAATGTTTAATGTCTTTTTAACTTGGGGAAAAATAATTTGCGAATTTTAGCTCTAACTTTTTGGCTCAGAATACACTGTTCAACCATTAGATCATAGTATCCGATATGGGGATTCTTTTAAATAAAAATGGAGACAAACAATCCAATAATAATGTAGGTTGGTAGGCTATCCTTATCATATCGAGAGTCGCGCAAAATCTCGGTGTTCTTTTTATGTTGGAACCAGGATCATTTTACGCTGATCTACCAGAGAGCGAGAGAAGATCAAATTGGATTGTTGTGCGACTCCTTCCCCCGTAGTACAGATTCCTTTAGATTAGATAATCTATCGTGAAAGGGAAAAGGGTAAAGTAAATTTGTTTTTATTTTCCTCCAAATTAGTGTTTTCCTCGACTTTTCCACCAGAGATATCCTCTCTTTGAGAAAATCGTATTTATTTATTTTTCTTTTCTTATAAAATTTCAAGTGGGATGGCGGCACTTTTTTTTTTTGAAGAGTAAGGGATGGCGGCACTTGAATTCAAGATGAGCTTGCCGTGGAAGGAGAGAACAATTTGTTCTATTTTATTAACCACAAGATAAGATATTAAAGAAATAATTCTCCTTAGGAAGATATCTCCTTCAGCAACTTGATTGATGCTCTCTACGTCAAATGATAGAGACAGTGACGCCAATTTCTGCTTTCCTCTCTCCTCCAGTAAGATAACTTAAACCTGATTACATAGTTTTTTAATTCCATCACTAACCGTTTGACAAAGCTTGGAGGATTAAATATGTAACAAAGTACACATCAAAATTATTTAACAAGAGATGCATGTCGGTGGACCAATTGGAAAGAAAGAGACAAAGGATCCGTGGGTTTGGATAATTCGATTATAAGATTAATAATATGTTAATCTGCAATCAAATATCAACTCGATGATGTCCACACAGTTGACAACAACCTTAATCTGTATTCTCTGAGCATCAACCTATGGTTAATTTCGGTTAGATTTTCATCATATTTTTATTTATTTTAGATCAGATATTTAGCTTTGGCTAATGGAAAGGCACATAAATGTGTGGGGGGTCCTTAACACCATAATGATGTTTATCAGAATCTAGATAACGACCTTTTTGTTTTCTCGTGTATCAATGCCTTTAATTTCACCATAAAATTCGAACAAAGTGATTTCTACACTCAACATTTTTGAAAATCTTTTTATAACGACAAGGTTATCTCTAGAATCATGTAATTGCATCACTAACCGGCCGTTATATACAGTCTTGTTCTAGTTCACACCATTAACTTTGCTATTTAATTTTTCTTTCAAAAAAAAACTTTGCTATTAAATTTTGCCGGTCGAATACTCGGATTTAATCTGTTTAAGAGCAAATAAAGATATAAGAAGGTTATTTTGAAATGTATTTTCTAATGTTAATTACTTTAAATTTATTTCCTGTTATCCAAATCCTTGTTATTTTCACTCTCCGTTGACTTCTTGTTAAGGATGTAAACCATATGATATGGATGCAGGCCATCTCCGTTACTATGTCCGTGTATATTTGAAAATATATATAATGACAGAAGCATATGCTAACGGATTTGATAAATACGTTATAATTTCATAGATTTAAATACACGTATACGTTATAGATTAATTAAAATATGCATGTGTTGACTGTTTTACAAATATGATGAAATATATGTGTGGAATTTCGTTAGATATATATACATATGCATGTATATTTGTAGATATAAAAAGTGTCATATATATTCTTATCGATTTTAAAATTTGAAACATAGAAAACTTTTGTGAAAGTTTAGTACCATACCTAATATATCTAAACTTATAGTGGACTTATATATGAGTTCATACCCCAAGCTCTCGTAGCAATAATAGAGAGGAGGAATGGAGGGCCACATACGTGCGCATCTTCGCTCCATCTCCGGCTCGGGCTTGGGCTCGGGAGAGTCATCTCGGATCTCGATACATTTGCTGCGGATTTCATTTGACTGATTGGTTAAATTAATCAGAAAGATTAATTTGGATTCAATCGCATTGGGAATCTAACTCGATCCAATCGGCTCGTGTTAGGTGCGTTTCTTGGAATCCGAAGTGACACGCCCGTTGAGGGGCGTTTTCGGAAATCAAAAGTTAGTGCGTGCTAGGGCACGCGAGCTCCTCTTCTTATACCCCTTTCCACACGTCGTTTTTCTTCACTCGCAAGCAAACTCTCATGTCGCCGCTCTTGCTCTATGTTCTCCCACCTGCGACCTGTTCTTCTCGGCTGCAAGTTCTTGGATGTACTTTCGAGGACGTTCTCGTCAATGTGCGCGGACGAAGATCGTGAACCGTCGTATCCTGTGAGCGAATCACCAATTACCTTCGCACCAGTATTGTGGAGGCGAAATCCTCTCTACGGATAGTCCATTACATGTGCGCTTCGGTGAGTTCTGATCTAATCTATTTATCTTTTTGTTTGCTGCAATTCGTTTATTGCTTTGCCTTTCCTGTATCACACCTTGATTTATGCTTACGATTTATTAATTGGTTTCTGTGTGCATTGTGTAACCAGAAAATGAATGGGAAACGCATGATTACAATTATGTTAATCATTATTATTTCTCTGTTAATTCATTTGGATCCGTGTAATTACTGTTTAATTTATTCGATAATGATCATGTTAACAACATAAATATCATATATAGTTTGTCTAATACGACTAATTGATTGCAGTAAAACACAAACTTTGTAACACTGCAACTCAAAACATAGTATCATTCCTAAAACTCACGAAGTGTGGGCGTGGTTTATAAGTGGTGGGAATTAATACTTGATAACTTGGACTTAAGTATTTTGGATGATTGTCAATGGATCCAATTGGGTCCGAATCCAACAAGTTGTCTGGTCCAGTTTTTCTCGATAACGGATCGAGGACCTAAGCTCAGAACGTTACAAACTTTCAAGGTATTCAAATAATCGTACAATAAAATTTAATGGTAGCATGCACTCTCCGGATCGATCAAAAGACTTGTCACGAGGTAAACACTGCAATACATTTTAACACCAAAAAATACGACTATTAATGGCGATATTAACGACACAGGGGTACGATCAAATACGATATTAATCCCTGATACGACGATTGTCTAAAGGCCACATCTACTATAGGAAATGCTCACACATTGCCTTTAATCCATATGTCATATATATATATATATATATATATATATATAGGATATCTTTCAAATGGGACATGGTCCTTCCATCCATATGGAAGGCCAACGATCCTGTGCGTCCATAATTGATCAGATGGTTGTTATTAAAGGCATGTTATTTTTATTATTTAATTAATCAAAAACCCATTTTGGCCATTATGCATTATCTAAATATAGTATGCAACATCCCAAAATATCTCCTCATTAATCTCTATCCCACTCTTTCCAAAAATCTCATACGTATACCTAAAATATATCATTAACCTCTTTCCTAATCTCACAAACACGACGGCGGCGCATGAGAGGAGGTGACGACGGTGGGAGGAAGAGGATCACGTCGAGCTTTGCACGTCTCTCCGTCGTCTTCGTCGTGGGAGGAAGAGGATCACGTCGGGCTACGCGCGTCTCTCCGCCATCGTCCGTCTTCGTCGTGCGCACATCGGAGATCTTGTCTCCATCGTCATCACAGGTATCGTCAACCTCCTCGCCGCCTCCATCTTCATCTTCACCGCCGACTATGAAGATGACGATCGAATAATCCTTGAAGTAATTTTTAGCATCTGCACTGCCTGCATCCCCACGAAGCCATGGTTCATCATCGCCCTCCGAGATCTCCTCCATCGACCCGTCAGACACCCCCGTCTCCTCCGCGTAATGGCCTCTTCCACCGCCTCATTGGATATAAAAGATCGTATTGATCGAGACGTTCAAAGGAGCGAGATGTTTGCGAATTCGTGCTGGGGGGATTTGGGGATATAGAGTTGCAGGAGAGAAACTATAACGCACTGTTTCTTTTTATTTCATTTAAACCATCAACACATGATATTTATATGGTGCATGGTTAAAAGAATCCATGATCTATTTACCCAAGCATAACGCATCAAAACAGGAAGACGGTAGGATTAGCTGGGTTCTCTGAAACATAGATAATTATTTTCTTTCAGTATTTTACTTGTTTGTTGCCCTCAAATTTGTATGTCACGGTCCTTGGTTTTGAGTTCATGCAATTTTTAGCACTAACGTGCAGGACGTGTACTTTGATGATGCGTTGGCTAAGGTTGTTATCTCATCACTACATTTAGCATCATGCGTGGCCTCGTCGGCAAGTAAGAAGTTGACGGCGCATGTAATTCCCAGGGAATGATGTTGCGGCTCTTCGGGAAGACCTTCATGCAAACGACGACGGCAACACGTAGATCAGATGACGATAAGTGTACACGGTGCTACAACCAATCCTGGATGAAGAATGATTCGCAGTTTGATACAATATTGATGTGTACTATACAATATTAGCCTGTATTATACAATTTTGATATGTATTATACAAATTTGTGATGTATTTTTACAAATCAAATGGTTGCGAATGAAAATTATATTTTTTTTATAGATCTTGTATATGTTAATGTGCAATACACTTTTGGATGTGCATTATACATTTTAGATGTGTTTTATACAAATTTGATTTGTATATTCGCATCATTTAAGCGTGAATGACTACGACAATTTTTATAAAAAAACTATACAAATTTTATTATACAAAGAACCATACAATCATTACAAAGAACCACACATTAATTACTAATATGATTTGTATTTTACAAAGAACCATGCAAAATTTACAAATGACGGACGACTTTTTGAATGAACAATGGATTCTACAAAAAACATGCAGTCATTACAAAAGGAGCCTTAAATTCTACAAAAAAATGCGTGAGGATACAAAAATACACCCTAGAAAATATCGTCGAGCAAAAAATTGGATTTTTTTTAAATATGGTATTACGAAAAATACCAAAAATAAAAGTAGCTAAATTTAGTATTTCGGAATATTAATTAGAGTGCATAATTAATGCAAAAGTTGGTGACCAAAATGCCCTTTTGGGCATCAAAATTGAAGGTGCCGTTGGATTTGAATCCGATGGCCCAGATCGTTGGCCTTCCTTAGAGATGGAAGGACCATGTCTCATTTGAAAGGCCCCCTATATATATATATATATATATATATATATATAGGGAAAAATGTGTATGCCCCCTAGGGGGAGCTAACTTAGCTCCCCCCGCCCTTTTTTGACATAAGTTTTTTTATTTTTTTGAAATCTAAAACCGTGTAAATTCATTATTAAATCTCTATATTATGGTATTAAAATTTCGCGCGAAACAGAGACTCCTACGACCTTCATCCAAACGGGGTCGATTTAAAAAATCCTGTTACCGTTAAAAAATGACTGTCTGGATGGAGGCCGTAGGAGTCTCTGTTTCGCACGAAATTTTAATACCATAATATAGGGATATAGTGATGAATATTCATGGAAGAAATTTTCAAAAAAAAAATAAAAAAATGGTGAAAAATGGGCGGGGGGAGCCAAGTTAGCTCCCCCTAGGGGGCAGCCCCATTTATCCCATATATATATATATATATATATATATATATATATATATATATATATATATATATCTGGTGTGCATGACCCTCTTTCTATCGCGGTAATGTGGCCACAAATAGTCGAAGGTCACCACAAGATATATAGCCATGAGATTGTAATGCCGCATAAATTTGACTTCATCAAAACATCTTAGAACATAGTCAATACTATGACAAAAGAAGCATCTCGTTAGAACACGTGATTTCGAGTCCACTTTCTCCAATTATCCCCCACTTAACGCCATATAAATCCCACATGAATAAGAGATGTTTTGAACAGATTTTGGCATTGAAAATAACGTTCACTTTCTCCAATTATCCCCTTAGATGTCCATTCATAACCTTCGTTTATCTTCTCTCAATTCACATCTTCCCCATTCCTTCTTCTTCTCCAAGCAAAGGAGGAGTGGAGTTTAGAAGCTTAACGAGGAAGATAGAAAGAGGAGCGTCACTGCAAGGAGAAGGCGCTTATCTTCGTGGAAATCCAAGCAATGAATTGGGGATGCCTGGCCCCCTCCCTCCATCCTTGCCCTCACTAATTCGGTAGTGGAAGTTACTACGCCCCCATTCAGGGTCAGAGTATGTGCTTTCCAAGGGGGTCTTTTTCTTTCGCACTCGCTAGTCTAGTATTCCACCAGATCGTGGAGTAGTTTTGAGCTAGCATGTACATGTCATTTTCGACTTTTATAGCTCAATGACCATTGGAGTTATTGTGAAATGGTTATGCTCCACTACAAAAAAAATGAGCTATAGCGACAGTTTTTTCAAATTCCATCACTAAATTAGCCATTGTTAAATATATAACGACAATATTATTCATTGCGAAATGATTTTTCGTACTTGAAATTAACGATGAATATCATATACGTCGTTATATCATTAGCAACGGTCTACATAGCGATGATTATCCGTTGCTATTTTTCAAAAGTGTATTTTGTTCGTTCATTTTTCACAAAAAAGAAAGAGTAAAAAAACGAAAACGTCCTCATTATTTTATCTAAATTATTATGTACAACTAAGTAGAGATGGTTAGCTCCGATCTAGCTCAACGATTCCAACAAAGACTTGAGTCCCATTTCCATATAATATTCCGTGTAAACATAAAATAATACGCTAAAGGCAAATATACAATATTACATTGAAATGATATTCCGACTAGTTATAAATGCACCAAATTTAATAATGTAAGAAGTGCATGCGTTTAATTACTAGGTTTCAACAACTCTTTATTATGATAAGCATGCATGGTGCTCAGCTTGTTAATCATGATTTATATATCACTTTCGTGCTTATAATGCATTCTATTCTATAATATAATAATCCAACAACCCTTTGATAATTTCCATTATATAGCGTACTAATCAGCCGGATTAAGATATAATGATGATGCGTTGCTGGCAGCGGATCTCATTGTTTAAATTAACTCTATTTCGTGTTTTCCACTTACAATCCATTCGATCCAATCATTCATATTTGTCATCAAAATCACTGGAATAGAGATTAGGAGTGAAAGGGATTTCTTGCATTAGTTTTGGTTATTGAGCTAACATATATCATTATTATACATGGTGTTAAATGTTAAATATAATTAATTAGTTGTTTAATGAATTAATAAAATTAAGATAAAAGGATAAATAATATAAATAAAAATGATGAATATGAAATTTATCACTCGTCCCACGTACGTCCTAATGCATATAGTAGACATGCATACGAATTATAAAAATATATATGCGCTGCATTTACGTTCCTTTTTATAATAAATTTTCTTGTAGAGTTTAAATATATTGTGGAATTATGTATTTTTAATGCATAAACACTAGTCGTGTATTTACGAGACTGATTATTTGTTCACCACTATATATGTCCTTTCCTATCATGTATTTAATGGCCTTGATTGTAAGAGATTTACATTCAACTCAGTGTTAGAAAAATATTCACAAGCTAGTAAATAATGAACAGATATGATAATTAAAAAAACTTTTTGAGCTGAGCTTAAGTTTTCGAGATATTTACATTCTTTGCTTGAATCTCAAGGTTTTGATTGTCTTGTGTTACATTCCCCTTCCCAACTTCAAGGATTTTGTCTAAGGTTTAGTACTAACAAGTATATTACCATAAAATTAATTAGTTAGACTACTAATAGCAGCTTTAACCAAACCTCTAAGCACAGAAAGATTTGTTGTAGGACGTGCACTCATGCACTTAAGCCCAATAGGCATCGAGGCCTAAATATCTAACATAATTAATCCATTGTTAAGGGTCCATATCATCTCCATGCCGAAAGATGTGCATAGACCTTTCATTACTCTAATAGTAGTTTATGTTTGGTCCGTCTATATATGTTCAATAGCATATAGGACTTTTTAGCACTAATAACGTGTTTATTAGAGTGTTTTGTAAGCACAAAGGTTTTGATTTTAAGCTATCAACACTTATTCGAGACTTGCGTGGTAACTAAAAAAACTTGTGACTTGTGGGCTAACCCCAAACAGTATAAAATTCCACAAATTCTTGAACTCGATTTCGACCTCGGGTATTTTTCATGATGATTGAGATTCTCTCTTTGAAGGCATCCCTCTTCAAATCTCAAAAAATTGTCAGGAGGCATCTCTCATAAGCTTGGTGCGTTAGGGTGCACACTTACCCAGCCTCTCACAAAGTGAAAATGAGAGGCTAGACTGACCGATGACGAGTCAACAATTCACCAACTTTATTCTTTCAGGTTGTCTTAAAATCCCTTATAAAACACATCTGTTAATACTATAAATATCACTAATTCTCATCTATTAACAAACTAACAATATATGTTAATGTTGTATTATTATCGTTATTTTAACCCAAAATAAAAGAAAAAGAAAGAAAAGAAGGTAGCGTATATGTACAATAGATACAGACTAATCCTGACACCGGGAGTAGGTCAAGTATTGACTTATTCGACAAGGAATAAAGTACGGAGAGATATGATCATCAACTTATAAAAATCTCATAAATCAAGTTCACATTGTACATATTCAACACTTTCACCATGTAAATATCTTGTACGAATAAAAATATTTTCTTCATAAAACATGTATGTAAACATATTTTTAAATAATAAAAATTATTGTAAAAGTAAATCTTGTATAGAATAAAATGTACAACACTCTAAAAAAGTTCTAAAATAAGAAATGAAAGCTAAATATTCACTCTATATGAACTCAAAATGAATCAAACTCACTTTCATTGTACTCGTAATAAAAATACCTTTAAAAAGAAAGTGATCGTAAAATTTGGAGTTAAGATTTGAAAGTCGGATTTTTCCATGAGAATGATAATGATGAGAAGGAATATGGAATGCCTTGTCCAAAAATTATCTACCGTTTCCTACCTGAGGTGCCAATAAACAAGACTAGTACGAATGCTAATGACAAGGGATCAATGGGGAATAATCGATGATGAAGGTATTACGATTGTGGTCAGAGGAGCCATGATCGTGCATAATGCCCGTAGTGAACTGTCCATGTTATGTTTTGTAATGCATGATGAGTATCCACCTATTAATGGAAATGATCAAGAGTATCCTATAGTCTCTTGACCAATGTAATGAATCTTGTTGGCAATCAAAGCCTTTTCTTGTGATGGGAAAACCTCATCTTTTTTGTTACTTCTATGGATGATTATAAAATATGATGCTACATATGGTGTATGCAAGCACCCTTGTGCCTACATGAACGATATGATGATAAATGAGTATTGATCTTTAAATGATTATTTCATGTGTAGCCCTGAATGACTATGAATATTGTGTTCGTAAAAGATAATGGTTGAAAGGAAATCAAAATCCTATATTGTGTCAAGCCTTTGTAATATATGATAGAGATTACTTGAAATAAGCTACATTAAATTGTGACATGTGATCACAGATTTAATGAGTAAAAATCAATTAGATATGGGTCGATTCCTTTTAAGATTATTATCGCCGACCATGATAACATCGATTTCCAAAGAAGGTCAAGGTTACATACATGTCATGATATAGCAGGTTACCCATGGAAGGTCACGCCATAGCAGGTCACCCATGGCAGGTTGCACCATAGCAGGCCACCATATTAGGTTGCTTCATTAATGTGCAAGTGACAATAATAATGTAATGAGATAATATTACCAACATTAGGTCAAATATAACAGACCACCTTGTAGACAAGCTCGTGACATTCTTAATATTATGAGATAATGTTACTAACGTTAAGTCACATATAGTATGCAACCTTATAGACATGTTGGTAATATTATTAATTTTATGAGATAATGTTACTAATGTTAAGACAATAACCCAAACTGAATGACAAAAGGTTTAATCCCACCCAACCCAATTATTATACACTTAATATATAATATCAAGAATTCTAAACTCATATATGTTTGTAATGTACAACTCGAATTCTCCAATACAAGTATTAACATGTTAACAACCTTGTCTCATGGAGACGGACCGACCAACTATTGTTAAGTTATTGACTAAGAAAGTGTCGTTGTGACCCTAATCAATCAAGCGATCAACAAGAAAATAAACTACTTAAGAAATCAAACAGAGAAAATATGCGGTTTTGTTTTTTATAAACTTGGTATAGCGATCAGCGTCGAATAAAAGGAGCACAATTATACACTAAGATGTCGAATTCAGAAATTAAGTGATTTTTATTGTTTTTAATTTTTCAAATTTTTAATATTTCAATGAAGATGGAATATTTACAAGAGATAAAAGAATGCACACACAATTTTATTTTGTATTTTTCAAATATGTAAAAAATAATCAGAAAAATGTAATAAAAATATTTTTAGAATTTATATATTTTATAGTGCTTTTGGTAATTTTTTACATATTTTGCAAATGTTTTTGTACTTTTCTAAAATCAAAAAATTTTGAAATGACAGAACATTGCACAACCAGGAAAGTTTTACAAATTAAAAATAAATATATAGCTCAAACTCTAGGAGATTATTTTTAAGATAAACTAGAATAAAATACCTAAAACAAGAACTGAAATCACTATTTTTATGTTTTTCTATGATTTTATATGATTTTTATAAGTTTTAAGTGTTTTGAAGTTTTTTATGTTTCTATATGGTACTTTTCAAAAAAATTGTACAGAAGCTAAAAGATAATAAATGGCATCTACAATAATTTTTATAGAATTTTAAGTGATTTTTCGAATTTTTATGTGTCTTTTCTAAACAAACTGGGTATTTTTGAATTTTTAATATTAGAAAATATATGAAAATCAATAAGCAAAAATCACAATAAAAATACATGCTAGCAAAAGTCACATACAATTTTTTAGCAATTTTTGGAGTTAGTTTGATATTTATTGTAACTAATAGAAGACTAGTAATTAAAAACAATTCATAGGGACCATGTTGCAAATATTTTAATTCTTAGGGCCTAGAAGATAACAAACAATGAAAGTCCAGGAGCCACTTATGCAATTTCTCCACAATAGTCACGTGCAGCATGTGAAGCAATGCACAAGGGTATATATGTAATTTTCATAACATTAACTTCATTCCATAACTAAAGTTCAGGACAAAGACTGCAAATATCCCTGAAAGCGTATACGGTTGCACATGACTACAACTCGGATGGACTAAAATGCAGATCAAAACGACATGCCCTTGCTGTAAAAATTTTTAACTACAAACTATTTTTATTGGACTGGGATGAAATAAAAAGACATGAAGGGGAAAGGAGGAAATATACCCAAGGGGCACGTGACGTACACGAGAGAGGTCCGGCGACTCTGATGGGCTCCTTTAAAAGGATCTGATGACCAGAGGTTGTCGTGGACGTGCGACTCAGATTTGACTTGTTAGGGTCTAATCAATGGTCTGCAAGGTTGCTCTGACATACCATGCAAATTAAGTCCAGCTCTGATCGAAGGTCTACTGATTGGACTCTATCAAACGACCCTGATCAAATCTGGAGCTACATCTCTAGATCGGATGGCAAGGAGAGATGCTGGAAGAACAAAGCTCAGGCGACCTTCTCCCGGGTGTGGACGGAGATCTAAGAGCCCGATGAGCTCGCTAAGAGGTCCAACATCTCTGTGTAGACGTTCTGTGTCGACTGGAGTCTTCGGGAGAGACAACGATCGGTCGGATGATGGTGGTGGCGCTCCTCCTCTTGAAGCTGCTCCGCTTGAGCAGTCGAAGCACAAAAGGGCCAGCTCGCGTGTGTCTGGACCTACAAAGGGTAGAGGGTTTCTGAGGCTTTGCTCGGGTCTGATTATTGCATGTAAAAGTAGGGGGAAGCGCCGGGGGGAGTGGAGCTCTGGTTCTTGGCGAAGGTGAAGATGGGAACCTAACCTAATCCTGCTCATGTGAGCAGGATCCAGGGGATCAGGTCATGCTGGAAGATGAAGGGCGAGTCGAGAAGTCGATCGAAGCAGATAGTGGTGTGAGATGGAACCCCAACCAGATGGTCGGAGCAAGTGGAGAGGCAGTGGAGGTGGTATTCTTAATCGGAAGAAACGACGGGATATGAGTGGAAAAGAAGATAAATGGGGCTTCTGCAATGAATAGTGATGAGCGGCAGAGGGGAAGGCGGGGTAGTGGCCTCGACCAAGTTGCAGAGGACCTGGGAGGCTGCATGCAGTAGAGGTCCGACCACATATTGAGCTGCATTCGAAATCACAACGGGATCGAGCTTCGAAGGGCTCTCCGGGGAGTTTTCACTCTCCTGAAAGTAGCTAAGGGGTTGTGGTGGCACGAGGAGCAAGCTATGGACTAAGGGAGGCAGAGTGAAGGATTTATAAGGCTCCCCCGGGGTCTGGAAAGATCAGACGAGAGAGTGAAACCCTAGGAAGATCCGACCCTGCCTAGGGATCCACAAGGATCACAAATCCTAGGAGGGGAATCAGGCGTAAAAATCAAGGGCAATGGAGGTCGTTCCCATCCAGGAAAATGTTGAGAAATCGGTCCGGCGACAAGGGCAATCAGATCGGGTTTGGTGAAGGAGGGCTTGACCCAGGTCAATGGACCCAGGTCAGCCAATCAAAAAAATTCGACATTGATAATTTAAAGAATAATCAAAATAAAATAGTAAATGAATTTAAAATAAAAATATTAAAAATGAAAAATGTTTGTTATTTTTCGAACTATTTTCTGTGATTCTTAATTATTTTATGATATATATATCACATATACAATATGGGGTATTACGTATATATATAGTATACATGTATATTTTATTCTTTAATTTTTATTTTATCATTTTTATAGAAATATCCTTTATTTTATATTTTATTTATTTATAAAATAATTTGAGGAGTATAAAATAAATGTATTAAATAAATAGTATATACAAGTGTGTCTATTAGTACAATGAGTCTCTGATTTTGTTTTTATTTTCTTCTGTGTTTTATAGTTTTTATTTTGCTTTTATTTCATTTTTAGGAATATGTAAAAGTGTTTATAATGTGCATAAATTAAAAATAATTAAATATAAAAATTTACAAGTATAGGTAGCACATGACTATACAAGGACCTTGTCTCCTCCTTCTTTATTCCTTGTCGATCAGATCAATTCTTGACATTCTCTAGGGGTATGGGTCACTCTGTACTTATTAAATAATTACATCTTTATTTTCTTTTTTCTCTTTATTCTTTTATTTTGAAAAATATATGTTAATTATGTAATATTAACAATGTCATGTATAATGATAATTTATTGTATTTACACCTATTTATAGATGTTTTTTGCTAAAAGATAAAGCTAAAATAAAAGAATAAAGATTGAGAATCAGAGATTCATGATTTCACTAAACATTATTTCGGTTGTTGTTATGTGTTGTACTCAATATATTTTTCTCTATCACCCTTAATATTAACATTACATACTATAAATAGCTAAGAACTTGCCTTATTACCATAAAACTATGATCCAATCCCTATCCACTTCAGGTGACATAAATTGTTCTTGAAAAATCCCATAATCTTAACTGAACAACTCCACATCAACTTTACAAATCTTCTTCATCCTTGTTGAACATATTCCTCCAACCTTCTTCTCTATTAAGCTTAATACATGCTTACTTTACATCTTTTCCACACATCAATGGTACCATCATTACTTGACCATCAATTAACAAGATTTTTCATATGGGCAATTTGATTTTCACCCAACTCGAACCAAACAGGTCACTCAAACATCTCAACCCAATCTAATTTGGTTGGGTGATGGGTGTTATTCTTGCAACCCAAATCGAATTCAACCCAAACCAAAAAACACAGGCCAACCCAAGCTAGTCAAATACCCACCCCTACCTCAGGGGATCCACTGTCCATCTCTTCATTTCTTTGTTTATGTCTTGTTCTTCTATTTATCTTAGCATGCACGTCCACTGTCACTCCCTTCCGATCACCGCACGAGTTCCACCTCTCTCCCGACACCTTAGTGACACCTTCATCATCTCCTCATCGCTTCTCCATTAGCTCCTATGCCCTGCTCCACCTCTAGCCTTGCAAAGGCTGGAACCATCTCCGGTCTCGACTCCTCCACCTCCGATGAGCCCCTCTTCGCCTCATGACCATCCCATTCAAACCCCCTTGGCCTTGGTTATTCATTAAAATTTGCAGGCACTCGTTTCATTTCATTGGTCGGAATTTGGAGACCCCCTCCGACCTCGAGCTTCCACTCTGATGAGCCTTCATCGACACGGCGATTCAGACCACCTCCGAGCACCTACACCTTCGTAGCACCTTCGCGGGAGATTCGGCTACCTCCTTCGATCAACATCGACTCCATATACATTGGGAGGAGCTATAACTCCATTGTCAGAGCTTCACGCACCGTCCCTCGCGGAGGAGGGGGGAGAACTCGACATACAACAGTCATCGGATCTGATCATCTCAATCAGATCCAATGGCTATGCTTAGCCCCGAGCCTCCAGCCGAGGTCGATTCGACCCTGAGCCTCGTGCGTCTGACCTGACATGAATCCGTATTCGATCTGTATTTGGATTCTATGTTTATTGGATTCATATTTGGATTCACTCTTTATTCGATTCATATTTGGTTTGATTATTTATTCCATCCGCATTCGGGTACGCTCTTTGTTCGATCTGTATTTGGATTTGATAAATATCTGATTGAATTCGTATCCGTATATTTAAGGATATGATTTCCGTAATGTATATCCGAATCATATCTGTGTTCGTATTCAATAGAGATGAAGCGAATATGGATACGAAAAATGCATATACGATCCGTTTTCATCCGTACGTATAGAACATGTAGTGTATGAAGATTAGATGAAAGGTAGTAGGAGCGAAGCAATGAGGTAATGAAAAAAATGGAGGGAGGAAAATAATAAGGAACCTTTAAACAAAGATAGTAGAGAAGAAAAAGGCGTGGACTCAAATCCATGTGAAAAGAAGACGGGTGGGGATTACAAACAGGTGGACCACAGTCATCAATCAGAAGTCGTAATGCTCATCTAGATGTTTGAACATAGAGATAGGTTAGTCTAAGTAAATATTCAAACGTAAAGGTAGGTGATGCATTTAAATGTCAACATAAGGGTTTGATTTTCTAACTGTCTCACCTCGATTGGGTAATGTATGTTGACTTCTTACGAGGCATTTTGGTTCTATCTCTAATTCATTATTTGACTCTTCTCAATAAAAAAGTTGATCTTAACTTTCTTTGTTAATCCGCCGTCCACACGAAAACCTTTCCTCTCGATGTGACAACACAATGGGTAATATACAATTTCCACATGCTTCGATCTTTTATAAATAGAAAAGCAATTTCTACCATAACCCCTATAATATTGGTAATTGCACCACAACTCATAAATTTAATCCATTTAACGCGTATGCCTATGTCCTTGGGTTTGTTTGGTTGCAGGGTTGGGCAGGGTTGGGTTGGGGTACCTCTGTGAATAGTAAACTGTGAGGAAGATTGGTATGTTTGGAAGGAGGGGTACCTCGGGTTGGACCAACCCAACCCTGCAACCAAACGGAAGAGTTCGTAAGACTACATGGAATGTCTATAATATGCAGGGTTCATGATGTAATTACAAAGTTTGCCGTGTTTGTTTGTGGTGTCGATGAAAAACAAATTTAGGGATTATGTTGCAGAAATCAGACAAAAAATCAAGTTAAAAATATCGTGTTCCGAAGAATTAGATTTGTCATTCAATTAGAAATCATTAATTTAAAATAATTGATTTTTTATGACATTATTTATTTTTACATAACAATATATTTAAACTAGATCGAAATATTGAGGCAAGCGAGCAATAATATGGTCTTTTTTATTAGATTTGGGTACATGACTCATCTACTCCATTGCAGCAATCAGCTCCGGGTCAACCTCCAGCACAGCCATCGCCGCCGGCGGCAGGAACACCTCCACCTCTATGCTTCTCTCGCCGTCCCTCCCCCGGTTAAACGACACCCTCCCATCCAAGCGGTTCCCAGCCCCTCCGCGCACCGCCACCGGCTTGCCCCAGCCAAAGTCAACCCCGTCGTACATGTCGAATCGGGGCGAGCTCGCCATCAGGATCGTCCCGCGTTCGAAGTCGCTCAAACTTACCACCTCCGGCATCTCAGCCAAACTCTTATATTCTCCGACAACCGTATTGTGGTCGTGCGCCACGATCGCGTCGTGCAACTTGGTGGAGCTCCAGCCCAAATTGTTCTCCAGTAGCTCTCCAGCAGGGACAGCGATGCTGACCACATGTATGTAGCAACCTACACAGTTACTGGATAATGGAGGGTTCAATCGTCGGCGTTCATTAGCAACCACCGCGCAAGTGGTTAAAGCATCTGACGGTAGGTTGTAGGCGCGAGCGATGGCGCGCCACACCAGAGCTGCGAGGGATTGGAATGTAGAGATGGCCATTGAAGTACCGTAAGTGGCCAGATTTGCTTCGGAGTTGGCTTTCTCCTTGAGGCGCTTGAGTGAGCCCATAAGGAAGAGGAATCTCCTCTCACTGATGGCCTCAGACGGCATGAAGCGCTCTATGATTTCGGATTGGTGGCTGTGACGGACGAAGTAAGGTGGGGGTGTGTCCTCGGCGTGCCATCTTCTGATTATGGGAGGACGAGAGATCATATGATCATCTTCACTGCGCGAAATCTCGGCCCATGAGTTGAGGAAGTGCCAGAACGATGTGCCATCGACGACCATGTGGTTGCAAGAACACCCAACAAAAAGTCCGTCGAGAAGTTCCGTCACCTCGATCAAGCAAAAAAGGAAGAGCGATTCATCAACATCGTTGCTACGTCACAGGTAATGTTACCATATAATTAATCAAACAGAGAAATTTATACCTGAATTGCGAGCAAAGGGAGCGTGAGGCCGTCGTGGTTGACGGCACCGTTCAGCGGGATATACTTGTGGAATGGTGGTGGACCGTCGAAAGTTCCGACGACATCTTCCACACGCACTTGTTCGTCCACTGCATGGACGAACTCCACTCCTTGCCCGTGGTAATCAATATAGAAAGCGAAACCACAGTCGTTTGGACCCTTCTCGGTGGCGAGCCGTCCGGCAAGCTGGTAGAAGTGGAGAAGGGCGGTGGAGAGGGAGGATTTCAATCGATCGACGATGATACGTCGCTCGGCTGTGGAAGAGTTTGGAGTGAAGAAAACGAGGCCCTTTTGAAGGTAGTGCAGGGTGAGCATGGATAGATCCCATGGCGTCAAGTCGATGCGGTCGGCAACTGCCGCCGTCGGTGTGATGGTGGTGGTTGATTTGTGGGCAACGGTGTTGGGAGTTGACGTCATGATTGCCAGATTTGTGGTTGAATGCGAGCGATCTATAGCTTCTTTCAAATAGCGCGGATCGTCTGCTGTAGCGGGGCTACTGCAGACTCTGCTGGGGGCCTTTGGAGCGCCGCTCGATCATGATCGAGCGGTTCCCATGAAATCCCATTGTGTGTTGGCCCAGATCAAAGGGATTTCGTGGGAACTGCTCGATCATGATCGAGCGGCTCCCAAGGCCTCCAGCAGAGTCTGCAGTAATCCCACGCTATAGCAGACAATCCGCCCCCTCCTTCAAATTGGAGCCACATATTCTATATCTATTGAGGATTTCAAACTGACCCCTGAATTCTTTTTTAATTATATCATAACTCCTATACTTTGTATAGTACTCAGAGATATAACTTTCAGTACAACCAGTACACTCGCCTCGCCAAACGAGGTACTAGATCACCGAAACAGCAGTATCGGTGTTGTGAAATTAGAGGCGTTCGCGAACTGCATTATAGCACTGCAGCACCACAACAGACGATCCAAACGCCTCTCAAAGATATCAGCTTGGCCGTGGAGATTGGCTGATCCGGAGGATATATGCCCATATCACTTTACACTCACCAGTGGTACAAAGTGCAAGATACGTTTGGACAATTGGTTTCAGAGCTGCCGCGACAGAGGATATATCTCACTGTTTGGAGACGTGCACATGAGATCCATCTACATCTTGGAGTCTCGTCACTCCCGATGTTGCAATACAAGAGATCAAGCCTTTCTTGACCATCTACCTCAACAAATGTTGCTTGATCAGCTAATGGGCGACATAAGAATCGTGGATATATTATATTTGTTGGCACTTAAAAATAATCGTCGACCGTAGTTGACGTAGGTCGACGTTCTTTTTCAGGACATGTCGCAGATCCCGTCGATTGTTCAGGCACCGAACCTCAGCACTTCCGTTTAACTCACGTACTTAAAAAGGCTTCTTACTCATGCAAAAATGTTTTCGCTTTATTGTATAACAAATACTTATATAAATGAAACATTTATATACATATATGTGAAAAACCAGTTTGATTTAACCGAATTGAGGAACCCATAACAAAATCAAAATTTCAAGTTTTAATAAACATCAATCCAGTAATTCAACATAGAGTTGCCATGACACCATTCAGGGAATTTCTGGAAGGACACAGGTGAAGTCCTGCCAAAAATGAATTATTTCCTTGAAAAACTGATTTTTCGGTTGAATTGACTATTGACTTCAGTTGATTTTTCGTTTATTTTTTGCACCACTTTAGCTTACATCTGAAGACCATCAACCTCTTTCAACATAAGAATAAACAAGCTCTCGATGCATTTGGCTATTCCACTATTACAAATTATGACTATCATACCACAATAAACATATTCAAAGATATAAGTATGTAACGGAACGGATCGTGACAATCGGCGGAAGCAAGCGACAGTTGATCGCACGACCGACCCATTACCAAAATATCAACAATTGGCACATATGAGCAGAGAAAATAATATCCATTTCATGAAAATCCATTTTGGTAACGGGCCGGTCGTGCGATCAACTGTCGCTTGCTTCCGCCGATTGTCACGATCCGTTCCGTTACAAATGGTATCAGAGCCGAACGCCCTCTGACAGTGGAAAAGGCTATCCGAGAGGTGGAGCCGCCCCTACAAAGAGGTTGGAGGAAATGGCTACCCGGAGCGTGCACCCGCCACTGTCACTGGGAAGAAGTGATGTGCCATGTCGCAACGAGGACGTTGCGAATATAAGTGGGGGAGATTGTAAAAACCCTAAAAATGGTCCCACACCGTGGAAACATGGAATTTCCGGGTGGGATAAAAAGTGAGGAGGTTACTACCGAACAACTTGGGCTTAAGCATTTTGGGTGGTTGTCAACGGGTTCATTTGGGCTCGAACCCAACAAGTTGTCCGGGTCAGTTTTCCTCAGTAACGGACCGGGGACCTAAGCCCGAGACGTTACAAAGTACGACAGAGTTAAAAGTCCTATCAGGAAATATTGCTGACACTTTAAGCCACAAGCAGTGTAACCTTACTCAGGTATGTTTCTAGATCAAAGCCATTGTTACTTAAGATACCTCGAGTAACAGGTGAGTGATAAACTGGAGTTGTGATGTCCTTATTTCAGAGGTAGCCAACACCAATCTGAAGGGTTAAAATGCACACTTTCCTCGTACAAGAAACAAGCTTTAGCTTCTTATAGGACTGTACTCAAACTCGATTGGTAAACGGGTTATGTCGGGGTAACCTGGTTTACCCTTCTCTTTTCTTAGGTTGGAAATCCATCACAAATCATAGTGACATCACATTCTTTATTACAACCCTCTCCAACCCTCATAACATCCCAAACAGCTACTATTCAAATCAGGTTACCCCAACACACTCCAACCCCGCAACCAAACAACTACTATTCACATCACGCTCGGATGTTATTTTTTAAAAGAGAAGGGGTGGACTCCCAATCTGGGATCCACCACGTATAAAAATGTATATATATATATATATATATGTTAAGAGAGCTTACAAATATAAGGGCTTATCATACATTACATTACAAAATAGAACTCCATGCGTTAAATAGTGCCCTGCAGTGTGCAATCATATTTTCAGAACATAAAGTTTGTCCCCTAAAAATGGCATCATTCCTACCACACCAAATCGCCCAAAGAACGGCGAACAAGTAAGACGTATCCATCCGCTGTCCCCCGCATTCGGCTCTGACGCAACTTCAGAAATTCGCCATATTGTCCACTCTTATCCAAGCAATATCTGCACCCCTCCACACACGCGTTGAGAGCGGACAAGAAAAGAAGAGATGGTCCAAATCCTCCACCTCCTGCCCGCATCTTTCACATATGCAATCTTCCACCCCCATAATATGTCCGCGACGACTCTTAGTTAGAACTCTCCCATTGCTAAACATCCATATGAATACCTTTATCCTGCTGGGCACCTTGCTCTTCCAAATGATGTTGGCATCCAGTCTCGTGTCACTTCCCCCCTGCCCGTCCTCTCCCGTGAAGAACCGATAAGCCTTCTTGATTGTGAAAATCCCATCGCCCCAAACCCAATGGTCCCGCCTCACCGTCAGACCCCCGACTCCCGCTAGCTCACTCCGTAATCTAATTAAATCGTCCATCCTACGGGAAGAAAGTACAACAACAAAAACAATAACAAAGCCTTTTCCCGCAATTAAGTAGGGAAGAGAGTAAAGTAGAGAAATGGAATTGCCAATTCCCACGATCCCACATATAGCTAACGACAACCTCTTTCCTACTTGATAAGCAGAATATCCCTGGAAATCTCTCCTTTAGCACCCCATCACCAGTCCAATCATCAAGACAGAATTTGAAACCGTCACCATGTCCCAACATAGGCCGCATCTTGATGATCATATCCGGAAGAATCTTCACAATCGCCTACCACAACACAGATGGAGCCCAAATCCGACTGGTCTCCAAAGATGGAGCCGCACAATAAATCTTCCGCATGAGCCTACAAACCAGGTCCTCGGATGACCCCCATAAACGAAGCACCCACTTCACCACAAGGGCCTTGTTCGTGTCTCCCAATCTCAGGACCCCAAACCACCCAATTTCCTTGTTGTTGTGACTTTTGCCCAATCTGCCAAGTAGATTCCCTTCTTCATTTGTCGTCCTTCCGACCAAAAAAAGTACCTCATGAGAACCTCCATCCTCACACGGATCCCAACGGGCAACAAACGCGTGCAACAAAAGAAAATAGGTATGTCAGAGAGAACATGCTTTAGCAGCACCAACTTACCACCCTTTGATAACGTAGATGCCTTCCAGCCAACCAGCCACCCCTCCAACCTCGCCAACAGGGGTCTCCAGTCCGTTGTCCGCAACCTCCTCGCCATAAGAGGAAGCCCAAGGTAGTTGATAGGCAAAGCACGAACAGGGCAACCCGGAGTGTAACGTCCCGGGCTTAGGTCCCCGGTCCGTTATTGAGGAAAACTGACCCTGACAACTTGTTGAGTTCGGGCCCAAATGGACCCGTTGACAACCACCCAAAATGCTTAAGCCCAAGTTGTCAAGTAGTAATCCCCACCACTTATATACCACACCCACACTTTGTGAGTTTTTCATGTGGTACTATGTTTGGGGTTAGGGTGTTACAACCTCCCCCACTTATATTCGCAACGTCCTCGTTGCGACATGGCCCATCACTTATTCCCAGTGATAGTGGCGGTTGCACGCTCCGGGTAGTCATTTCCTCCAACCTCTTTGTAGGGGCGGCTCCACCTCTCGGGTAGCCCTTTCCACTGTCAGAGGGTGTTCGGCTCTGATATCATTTCTCGATTTATGCGTGTCATCCTTGCACAGGGGCCATGCTAATCTTCTCTGTATCGTTCCAATTTTATCAGATGTCTCCGAAACGTCCCGGGCTTAGGTCCCTGGTCCGTTAACGGAGCATTACTGGCCCTAACATCCTCTTGGGATCGGGCCCATACGGACCCGATTAACCACCCCAAAATGCTTAAGCCGGGTTGTCAAGTAGTAATCTCGTCACTATTTATCCCACCCGGGAACTTCTTGTTCCACGGTGTGGGACTATATGTTGGGGTTTTTACAACATCCCCCACTTATATTCGCAACGTCCTCGTTGCGACATGGCACATTACTTCTTCCCAGTGACAGTGGCGGCTGCACGCTCCGGGTAGCCATTTCCTCCAACCTCTTTGTAGGGGCGGCTCCACCTCTCGGGTAGTCCTTTCCACTGTCAGAGGGCGTTCGGCTCTGATACCATTTGTAACGTCCCGAGCTTAGGTCCCCGGTCCGTTATTGAGGAAAACCGACCCTGACAACTTGTTGAGTTCGGGCCCAAATGGACCCGTTGACAACCACCCAAAATGCTTAAGTCCAAGTTGTCAAGTAGTAATCCCCACCACTTATATACCACACCCACACTTTGTGAGTTTTTCATGTGGTACTATGTTTGGGGTTAGGGTGTTACACAGAGCGCCCCTAATCACCAGTGTCTCCTGCTCTGACAAACCAAAAGGCACCACCGTTGATTTCTCTCTATTAATTTGGAGGCCCGAAACGAGTCCAAAAATGTCTACTATTCTTGTTGTCCACCTAATTCTGTCCAACTATGGTCCCATGAACAACATAGTGTCATCAGCATACTGTAATAACGGAATAGATATCTCCCCATTAGTATATCCACCGCACCACTCCCCCTCCGCCGCCAACCTCAGCAGAACCGCCAACGCATCCGCAACAATCACAAAAAGCATAGGGGCAAGAGGGCCTCCCTGACGGATCCCTCTCTGCAGCTGAAAATAACCCCCTTCAGGACTACCATTCACAAGCACCACCAAGGAGACCGTCATGACACATCGCTTGATCCATGCCACCCATAACGGTGGAAATCCCCTCTTCTCCAAGGCCTTTCAAAGAAACCGCCAATCCACACAATCATACACCTTTGCAAAATCGATCTTCCAGAGCAGACCTCTTGTCTTGTCCCTCTTCCAATCCGCAATCACTTCTGATGCTAAAAGCAACCCATCCGCCATACACCTCCCCAGGACGAAAGCCGTCTGCTCCAGGGAAATGGTACAATGCATCATCCCTCGAAGCTTGTTAACCAGCGTCTTAGCAACAATGAGATAGATGGAATTAGAAAGCACAATAGGTCTATAGTCCTCAACCCTGGAGGGGTTCTCCCTTTATGGTAACAGGAAAATCAACGCTTTATTCAGTTTACCTGGATGTTTACCTGGATACCACTGTATGGGTAGACCAGTGTCGCGACCAATAGATACATTTGGATATTCAATACCATTTCCAGAAACCAAATGAATAATTTGACCGCAAAAAAAAGAGGTAATGCATTATAGATAAAGTAAACAAACTTAAAAGCAGAAGGCTCATAGATAATTTATTCATCCAGCAAAAAATTAAATGACAGCAGCACAAAACCTCTTGTTGCAGATGCAAAGAGCCCCTTACATTTGGATGATTTCCATGGTCAGTGGTTGAGGTTCTCATGTTAAAAGCATGCTCCTTTTTAGATTTCATCTATTCTTCTTAGTCTTTCTCAAAATGGATTTCTCATTGCTGCCGCAGAAAAGTCTGATTAAGCCTTTTTTTTCATGTAATTAACTAGCATCACTAAAATATATAAAGCATGAAAAAGATCACAGAAAGTGTGGAACAATAATATAGGCCGATAGGGTACCAATCTTCGTAATATTTCTGCATCACTCTAGTAGCTAGTTACATACAACGTTATTTTTGTTTTGGTTTCACAGGGAAAATGGCTTATACACTTGAAAGTAACTCGACCAGTTTTCATTTAAACCCTGTTCGGTTACTGGGATTGGGGAGTTTACCACAACCCCCCCACCCCTCCCCCCATTTTTTCCCTCTCTCATGTGGGTCCCACTTTTTCTCCTTTTTAATACATTAAATAAATCAATTCTCTTTTATCAATTCCAACAATAAATAATAGATTATTTCTACTTACTTTTCGAAACTTCAATACAATCACATCACAATAAATACTCACTTTTTCAAACTTCAATACAATAATATCACAACAAACTCACAACAATCTCACCCCCAATTTAACCATCTATCCAAATACCAAAACACAAAAATAGATTCCCTCTACCAGTTTAACCCGCCACAACCCGCATCCAAATGCATCATTAGGGTATGTTTGGTTACCATGTGATCTCGGGGTAACTCGATGTACCCCCTGCATTCCTGGGTTGGAAATCCATCACAAATCAAGATGACATCACATTCTTCATTCCAACCCTCTCCCAACCCTCATAACCATCCAAACAACTACTACTAACAGGAGGACACCTCAACACATCCCATCTCAGTAACCAAATAGACCCTTAATGACTTGTTCTTGTTTAACCAGGTAAAGCTATATGGGAAGCTTCAATAAAGGAACCTTCAAAGGAATCTTTCACGTTTAACAGAATACTACATTACCAAAGTAGTAAATTTCACTAATTAATTAAACTGTGTGTGAAGAACAATAAAATAACTTGCTTTATTCTGTAGGTCCAGAGGTCCTTATATAGAACAAAATCCTGTAGAGTCCAAAAGAGGAGAAAATAAATAAGTGCCCCTAATGAGGTTACAATGAGTAATAATAAAAAGCCGTCAGATACATTCCTAACACTCTCCCTTAAGTTGTATTTATCAGTCATGCCCAACTTGGAAACAATCCACGAAAAGCACTTCTTGGGTAAGGCCTTTGTGAATACATCTGTAAGTTGAAGATCTGTGTTGATACGAGGAGTAGTAATTCTTCCAATCCTGACAACATCATGAACGAAATGGCAGTCAATCTCTATATACTCGGTTCACTCATGAAACACATGATTCGTGGCAATGTAGGTAGTAGATTTGTTGTCATAGTATAGCAAAATAGGAGTAGTGACAACAATACCGAGCTCTTGCGAAAAGGTTAATAATCACGTGATCTCACAGGTAGCTTGAACCATCGCCCTATACTCTGCTTCTGCACTGGATCTGGACACAGTAGTTTGTTTCTTACTTCTTCAAGTAACAAGATTTCCTCCAACCATCAAAGCATAACATGTAATAGAGCACCAATCCTCTGGCGGACTTGCATAATCAGCATATACGATAACATCCGCGTACCCATTTGCTCCATAAAAGAGGCCACACCCGGGTGACCCTTCAAGTACCATAGAATCTAAAGGACATGTTGCCGGTGACTGTAACAAGGTTGTTCCATATATTAGCTAGCTCTACTCATGACATAAGAAATATATGGTCTGTGACATTAAGGTAAAGAAGTTTGCCAACCATGCTTCTGTATCAAGTGACATCTCCAAAGACATGATCAGAGGAAGTGAAGTGTTTCTTTGGATCTGTAGGAATACTGGAGGGCTTGCATCCAAGTAATTCAGCTTCAGTCAGGATATCCAGACAATATTTCCTTTGCGAGAGATGAAGGCACTCTATAGTGTGCGATACTTCTATGCTCAAGAAGTAGCGTAGAGGAACAAGGTTGATGAAGGTTGGATTCAATTCATTCTATTTATAACAAACATCCATTTTGAATTCATTTGTGCATTAGTCAAGACTCTTCTAGTACAAACTTCAACAGTGTATAATATACTATTTTCACTTCAATCAAGCGCTAACAGAAGTTTATGTGGATAATTGGGCCCATTTGACTTAATATTCAATAAATATATAATAACTTCTAAATTAATAGTTAATAATTAGTAACTAAATCTACATAAGTTCTATCGTGCATTTATACATTCATAGATACATATGTGGATTCATATGTGTGTTTGATAATTTAATCAAACATACAATGAATCAAAAATACACGAACCTACCTAATTGAGGTTTAATTCATTTATATAAACGAATCTAAATTGTGTGTAGCTTCAATTTATATATTTTTAAACCGAATCTTTACTGAATTTTTATGAATCAAACCTGAGCGGTTACCGAACCAGAGATTTTTTACAACCCTGCTTACAAGGATCTATCAACTATTCCTCCTAGAGTTTTTTGATGTGTTGCTTTTATCTATATCTTGACTCCTGTATAGGGAAAATTATCTGCTACGGCTGACAACTGTATCTTTGTTCAGTAACGTAGATACGAGAAGAGATATCGGTGTTATGATCCACTTCGCAGGAGGTTTCATGTAAGTATCAATGTCACCTTCTGTAAGCTAAGCCCATCAACTTCTTCACAACCACGGGATCCAAGATGTTGATTTCATGAGCTTCAAAAAAGGAGGTATTCTCGCATCCCCTCCTGTAAAGTATGTATCTCCTACCAATCATCTGTGCTTACAAACTATCCTCCATGTTTTGTTAAGGAATATACCTTGAGACATAAGTCTACAGAGATCGAGCTCTCTACATCACTACCAATGTCGTCCCTGATATTTCATGGGCTCTAGGCAAAAGACAAAAAAAGGGCCATTATATTTTTTTTACTAAGAGCAAATTGTCCTTAGTGTGTTTACCATAAAGTATAAAATGACATATTCTATTTTTGGTGAATAGTCGGCCTCTATATAATCTCATTAAATTTTAAATTTTAACATTGAGTTGTTCACCGAAAATTCAATTCTGTACATGCCCATTTTTTCAGTGAGTTGGTTCACCGAAAATTCAATTTTATAAGGATCTACTAAGACAGATGTTATTTTATTCCTAAACTAAAAGTCATATTACAAATAATGTTGGGCGTCTAAAAGCTAATGGGTCTCACACAATTGCACTTCGAAACTATGCCGAGGTCAGCCCTGATCACTACATATCCAATCTACTAATCACTAAGCATGTGGTAAGTACTCAACAGTCAACACTTGATCGATCTCTCCCTGCATCACTACATATCCAATCTACTAAGCATGTGGTAAGTACTCAACACTTGATATCTACCGACAACACTGGTAGTGATGTTCCTTCGCAGGACATATATACTCGGCAAAATGGGCATGTAGCGGATCCCCCAAATGATTAGGTTATATCTATAGCATTCTGGAAGAGCATACGAAAGTGTACAACTTACCTGCTTACATGCATCTTCACTCTTAAGCATCTTTCACATGAATGCCAACAGTTCATTGGGTGTCGGTCAGCACTAATCTATGGTGGAGGAGATGTCAACTATACAGTCTGGAAGTACCCAGACTCTTATTTCTAATCCTGATGATGCAGCAGTAGCGTAGAAAGCTCCAGTAGCAAGCGGATTCAGACAAACATATATATAATGTTGACAACTCTTACGCATTATGTTCATGGGCTAGAAATTCCAGATTCTCCTTGTCGTTGATGTGATGATCAGATTCCATGTAAGTCCAGATTATGTTTAAATGCAAATGTTATGCTGATCCAAGAAATATCGGTTTTTATCGCAGAGTTTCCTGATACATTAAAATTAAAGATATGCTATTTCGAGGGATACTTGTGCTTCGGCTGGACCATCGCGACGATCGCGGGAAGATCGAGGAAGACGAGCGTTCTTCGTCACCGGTGAGATTTTGGAAAATGGATGATACACGTGATAGGTTTTGTTTTGCGGGCTTGTGGGCCGATCTCGATCGCCAATGGAGTTCCCATTTGAATCCAGAAAAAACGATTGGATTCAGATTCCACTTACAGGAGTTGACCACGTCACCAAGATGTTGATTAATTATGATGATATTAGGGATGAAAATACTTGGACATATATACGAATATTGCATAATGATATTTTCTAAAATATGACTACACATATTGATGGATACTAAAAATGCAACGTCAATATCCTTATAAATGAATACGAATTAGATAGAATAATAACAGAAATACTTAATAAATTAACATAAATATACATAACAATTAAGATTTTTATCAGGTGTAGTCCTATGAGATATTGCAATATCAGTTATGTTCCATCTTTTTTGAGATATTGCAATATCAGTCGTCCTCCGCAACGATCGAGTCCGCATAGGCCTAGGCGATGTCTGAGACGTCAGTTTTAGAGAGCGGAAATAGAAAGGGTGACATTTCAAATACAGGTCATGCCCCTATTGCGAAATTGACGACCCAACGCACCCCCGGCCAGTTGCTCGACTAGGGTTGGCGAAATCTCCCGCTTAATAACCCGAGCTTGATTGTTACCATCTAAGAACAACAATTGGCGATCTGACTGCAATTCAATCTCGAAAGTGTGAAAATGTAGCATTGAATTAAGAGACATGATCACAATGAGGATTTAGGTTGTGATGTTGGGGGATATTCGTTTCCACAAACGTGATTATTGTATGTATCTGCACATACGAGCGACTTGAGATTGGGTTCTAATCCGATCAACAATGTTGATAAAGAATGCATCAAGCACCACATCCGGGCCCCGAATGTGGTTCCAAAAAGTCCCGTCCACTACCTACCTCTTATATATCCACCATCCTATTTTATACTCCTGAACTAGAAATTAAAATATAAGTTGATATCCGAGTCTTCTTCATCAACATCGTTTTGGATTAGAGTGCCGTGGATGTTATAGTTAGGGAGGATGGAAACCTCGCAATAAGTGGAATATGTGTTTCAAATTTTATGTAAAACAGATGTTTCTAACACTTCCATATGAATGTGGTCAATTTTAGCATTTCCGAGATCGTTAAATTTTGACAATATTGATGGGGATAGAAATCTTGAATTATATCGAATTTTGAATGATATTGTGGTGATATATTGTGATCTAAATTCCACTAGGTTTCATTTCAAAAAAAAAATATACGAGGAAAAAAAGGTTGGGAGCATGTAAGTTACATACTCCCAGGGAGCATACTCCTTTTTCCCTATATATGCTATTTTTACTTTACCATGTAAAAAATACATTGGTGAATTCAACATTCATTTACGAGGTTTACTTTAAAATCTTCAGCAGATACATTGGTAAAAATAAACACATATCAAATTGAAATAAATAAACAAGCAAGAAACAATCGACATTTATCGAATTTGAAAAAGAGTCAGAAGAAATGGTTTGATCCTCTTATTTCTCGAATCGAGAGATCCATGAATCAGGATCCTGATACATATAGATACAAATGATCCAATAGAGCAAGAATCTCCAGAAGCATTTGGAACGTTTCATTTCTGAACAGAAGAATACAAATGTACGAGATTTACTTACTAATCTTTAGTAGAGGCACCGTATCTCTCTCTTGTATGGTAATAAGATATTAGTACAAAGGATACATAAAAGATATAATCATTAGAGAGTTTCATATAACACGTTGTATAGGTGGAGCGTGACATATCATATTGAAGATGTAGAGGAATTTGCTCTGTGGTGCAAGACATCCGACCCTTCCTGAGGTCGGTGATTGGAAATAGTATTGGCTTTAAATTTTGAGATGACGAGTGGAATGAAAGCGATGCTCTTGGTGTGAGATTCTCACATCTGTGGGCACTGGCTATTGTCCCAAACTGTGTTGTGGTGAATGCGTGAGACAATTAGTCCTTTATACAACAGTTTAGATGTGAACTTCCATATCAACGTTTAGATGAGTTGTTGGTAGTGCTTAAAGAGTTAGATAGCATGAAGGACCCACGGTAAGGTGTGATTATTGGTGTTGGTGTGATGCGACCTTCTCAATGGGGAAGTCGTACAAATACCTAAAGGGTCCCGCAACCTTTGACCCAAAGGAGTGCGTGGCAGACTGCAGAAGATTATGAAAATGGAAAATTCCGATTCGCGTGTACGACAGACCAGATTCAAATATATCCATATCGATTTACATTCATGTATGCATCCTTTTGCCGTAGTAGATACGTCATACAAGTAATTAAACAACATAAGAACCAAAGTGCTTGGTGCTGTTATTAGCATGACCCTACGCGATGCAAGAGACGTGCTCATGCCACTTGATCCTAAGAAAGGAATTAATGGATACGCATGCGATCCTGTTTTGATGGTAAAGCTCTCGTCTTTCATATCGAGTGGTCCATTGGCATCTTTGACAATGAGCAAATGGACGAAAGCTTTATCCTCAGAAACCAATAAAGAAGTGGGCGTCGGTTCCATTCCATCCCTTTCTTCTTCTTCTTCTTTTTTTCTTTAGCTTACTGGAACGAGATGTCAATGTCTTACCGACAAAGCCCCAAGTGGAGCATTCTCTGTGTCCTTTATCCTAATCTCTGCAACTTCGATTGTCGATCACATCTCCTATGTTTAACTTAATCAATCCCATTTCACCTGCTGCTTTGTACGCATTCTTCTTCTTCTTCTTCTTCTTCTTCTTCTCCTCCTTTTCTTTGTATATATTGGAATCTCTCTTTTCCCTGCAGGAATATCGTGGATTAATTGTAATATCTTAAAAGGCATCTATCATCATTTCATGGCCTACTGTTCATGATGATCCCTTGTACCGGTTCCATTTGATTCCATTTGAAGCTTTTATGAATGTTCTATTCTTTTGTGAGATATATATGTGTGTGCATATATGTGTGCGCTTTCGCATTATCATCTCAATTACTGTTTGGCGGATTTAAGTATATATCTATGCAAAGAGGTAGGAATTACTGTGTGTTTGTGAGTATGAACGCCTGCATGCACGCGAGCATATAGCAAGGATGAATGGCAGAGACCTATGCACGAGAAGGCCTCTGCAAGGCTGTGTGATAATTCAATGTATAGTAGGTGACGATGGGTAAGATCGTTGATGATATGCCTTCAATCCTAACCATTTGTTCTGCTGAACCCAATGGAAGAACCATCCGATATCTCCATTGTGCCACCATTCCCCTATTAGTACGCGGGCTTCGCTGCCCTGTCAACGAGCCTGGGGGAGGTTAGGCGGGAATAGGTGCACCCCTCCTTACAGGGGTAGCAAGGGACGGCGCACTCATCTCGAATATATATATATATATATATATATATATATATATATATATATTCTCTCTCTCTCTCTCTCTCTCTCGCCTTTCAAATAGGACTTGGTCCTTCCATCCTTATGGAAGGCCAACGATCGTAGCCGTTAGATTCAGATCTAACGGCGTCAACAATTTATGTACTCAAAAGGGTATTTTGGTCATCAACTTTTGCATTAATTATGCTTTCCAATTAATATTCCAAAATACTAAATTTAGCTAATTTTATTTTTGGTAGTTTTCGCAATACCATATTTAACAAATGCCCAATTTTCCATTGCACGACGTTACGTGGGGCAATGTTTGTATCCTAATGTGCTTTTTTGTAGAATCTGTGATTTCTTTTGTAACGATTGTATGTTTTTTGTATTTACTGTGGTTCCTTCAAAATTAATTCAGCCATTTGTAAATTTTGTATGGTTCTTTGTATAATACAATTCATATTAGCAATGAATGCATGGTTATTTTTAACGATTGAATGGTTCTTTGTAGAATACAATTTTTATGATTCTTTTTAAAAATGTAGTAGTCATTCACGCTCAATCGATAAGTAAAATATAAGCGAAATATGTATAATACACAATCGAAATGTATAACGCATATCCAAAATGTGTAATAGACATAAACGTTACAATTTTTCATTCACATCCAATTGATATGTAAAAATACACATAAAAATGTATAATAGAAATCAAAATTGTAATAATAAACATCAAAAATGTATAATACACATGGGATATATAAAACATAATGGTTGCACAGTCTTTTTGTTCATTCACCACCATGATACAGACGTCGTCATTTCCACTGCCCCCTGCTCCAGAAGATCGATCCATCTCTGTGGATATCCTATTGATGATAGATGACGTGGAGAACGGGAATCATGCTCTAGAAGATCCATCCATCCATTGCCCGTAGGCCATTGCTGCAGCTTCTTTCTCGTCGATCGATAGTGGTGGGCTCTGAGGGAAAGTCTGTATGCATGTCTTATACCTGATGGAGTCGTAGCACGAATACGTACGTCAACGTAGACTGATCTGTAAAGATGTTATTTATGTTGCATGTGGTTATCATAAATCTTGGACAAGGAAGTGGTAGTGCAGACATGGATTCCTGTGCTTTCATGCCTCTTTCTCTGTTACAGGGTTCGATTAAAATTTAAATCTTGATGCATATACAATAATAGTTGCATGGCTCTCCGCAGTTCTCAAGTTTTAATTGAATCGTGTGAGTGGAAAAAAAAGATCAAATGGAATATACACTCTGTACATGATCTTACTGACGTCCAGAAGCTCATATGACGCATGGATATGGATCGAATCCAATCCAATATTGTATTGGATCAGGTATGTCGACCGTGAGTCCAACGAGAGCAGGGCCAACAATAACTGTCGACGTCGCCGCTCACCGCCGTTGACATACACGATACGATGACTCCGCTCACCGTCGTTGACATACAAGATCCGACGTCGCATGTCACCGCCGTTGACATATGCGAGCCGACGTCGCCGCTCGCCGCCGTTGACATACACGATCCGATGTCGCTGCAGACCTCGTCCTCACTTTTCTCCCACTCAATGTCGTCGACATTCCAAAATGGCGTCTATGCATATAGAATATTGAGGGTTTCCAATTTTGAATAAGCAATTAATGA